>NDXZ01000900.1:0-10033 GCA_003055125.1 Paykullia maculata
GGTATAGCCGAATATAACGCTCTTACTAGTTTTATTATATATATGGCCGTAAATATGCAAAGGTGACTTTAAAAAGAACCGACTTGAAATACTGGACACACACAACTTTACATCGTTGATTCTTTATTACATTACATTACATTTTCCACAAAATATGCACAATAGAACAGCTAACGCTGAATACACCCTAAGGACAGGGCCACGCAATGAGCGCAAAAAATTAAAACATATGAAATACTATTAAAGTGGCCACGCAGAAATGCCGCTAATAGCGTGGCCACTTCAGTAGTATTCCATGTTTTAATTTTTTGCCGCTCACCGCTTTGCCGCTCATTGCGTGGCCCTGGCCTAACTATGAAACTGTAGATCTATAAAAATTTTCAATTTTCACACTAGGGAGTAACGGGTGTGAATAAACTCTTGCAAATACCTTAAATGGGATTAAATTATACGTGCCGTTGTTGGCAATACAAGCAATATAACAGTCTATTTGATAAAGACTGTGACAAGATTTTTTTGTCCAAAATAATAACATAAAATAAAAAACCAGAGTTCAAAAATATCAAAATAAAATTGCAAGAAAAATATTGTAATATCGATATATTGCAAAGTAAAATATCAACGAAATATATTAACTGATATTTAAAAATATTTTGCCCAACCCTAGTTTTAACAATTACAAAATAAACACTTATAGTGAAGTCTAGTGCTCAGGTTTAGTGTAAACGAAAATTCTACATAAATTGACGGGTCAGTAATAAGAGATCACGTCTTAAGTGCATGTTACCTTTGTAGGCACTTTATTTCTTTAACTTTACCACCCACCCACAAGCACAAATATTTAAAACTAGCTGAGCCCGGAATGCATCGTCAGCTTCAAATCAACAGAGGTACGAAATCCATCCAGTAATTTTTGCGTGATTCGTGTTCAGAAAGACCGTCAGACTGGCAAAAATTCCAAAAGTTGGAACCTATTTTGTATTTTAAATACTCCATTATCAAATTTTTTAAAATAATCTATATATATATATGTATATATATAAAATAGTAAGGTGACTAACTGATTGATTGATTCATTATCGCACAGCCCAAACGAAAAGAGCTAGAGACTTGAAATGAATGGAATGTGGGTTACTCTCACGTTGTATAGATCCACTAAGAAGGGATTTTTGGAAATTCAAATATTTAGGGGGTAAAAGAGGGTAAAAACGGAAAAAATCGGTAACCTTATATCTACTAACCAAGATACAAACAAAATTTAAAAAGCATTATATTCTACTCAAAAAATAAGTAGATAGGTCTGGTACTTTTTTTTAAATTTGAGGGCCTAGAGGGTAAAAATTATATTTTGGTACTTTTTCAGGGCCTACTAAACCAATAAACTACGTTCGTCACTTCTCTAAAAAAAGAATATGTTTTCGGTACTTTTTTGAAAATGATCATTGAAAAAGATCATTTTATAATTCGATTTATTTGAATCCCAAAATTATTCCAGATATTCCACTTATACAGCTCTATTAAGCACCTCTTGGAGCACCATTTCTATATAGTGGAATATGTGTACAAATTCATATTTGACCATTTTGGTCACTCATCTTTTAGAGAATTTTGTTTTGAAAAATTATCATTTTCTAACTCAATTTATTAGAATCCCAATATCATTTCAGATATCCCACGGTTCTGGTTTGAATAAGGACTTTTTGGAGTACCATTTCCATATAGTTTTGGTGTTGGAACTTAGTTCCTTTCCAATATACTGACCTTATTTGGTCAATACCTTTTTAAATATTAGCACTGTTAAATTCGTAACATTGCTATGTTAACTACAAATTGAACTCTGTTGAAAATGTTGGTTTTTGTCTCTGCTAGTTAAATACATATTTATCTTCACACACATTGTTATTTTATATCCTAAAAACTGTTATATCAATGGTCTTAAAATGTTGTAGGATTAACTTTTGTACGATTAACTAAAATATAATTTTTCTTATTCGATACGATTAATGTTAATGCCGTCAATGTCCATACAAAGAAATATATTATTTAAGATATTTGAGAAACTATAATAGCTGCCATCTTAAAATTAGCGTAACTCTCTTCGATATCTGTAAGCGTATTTAAGCAAAAACCGGCAAAAACATATAAGTTGGCGTGGCACCTACTATACAGCTCAAATAAATTATAAATAAATTATATTGAGATCTGTTATATATTTGTATTGAAACTTTGTATCATTGACTATAATATAACTTTCCTTACTCAAGCAAAAATTGCCACGATCGGAGCAGAGGTGTGGCACCGCCCATGAAAAGAAAATACATAAATTGAGATATTTGGGAGTCGCATATCTTGGAATTTATAATCGAATTCGCTTACCTTGGCTACTATACATATATTTTTGCAAAACGCATTTCTAATATTTTTCAGTAGTAAATAATCTCCGTGCGAAGCCGGGGCGCTCTGCTAGTTACTTTATAAAATTCGAGTTTGTTGTTTGATAAATTTGCGCCTTTAGATTAAAAAATAAAGGGGGAAAAAATTAAAAAGACCACAAGACTTAGAAGTGAACAAGTGAAAAAAATGTTTTTTATTTGAACTATAGTTAAACACACACACACATTTTTATTTGCTAATTAAACGGTTTTTTATTTTTATTACGAAATTCATTTGTAAACAAAAAACTAATACAAATTTGATAAATTGAGAATAAGAAAATAAAGAAAAAATTAAAAACAAACAAAACAAGCCAGTCATAATATAACAATAAAATAAATTTGTTGTTTAAGGAATATTTTCAATTAATTCTCGATTTTTAGAAAATTTGTGAAACACCCAACATGTTAAGTCTTCAAGAAGGTTTCTTCTAAGTTTAATTCGGAGAGGTGGCGCTATATGTAGTTGTCACACATAAATATTACGATTTCGCTTGAATTTGCAAAATTTCTTTAAGCATATGGGATTTGCTTTTAAAATTCGAGCACGAGTAATCGAGGGGGGTCGGTAGTAGAAAACTTTATTTATCTCTATTTGTTCATTATTTCCTGTAAATTCTATAAGAAACTTAATATTTCTAATTATGTTGAATTTTGATAGGTGGCCTTGTGTTTCCACTTTTGTACATGTTGGTCGATTTTTTTTTTGGTGTTGTTGTATTCAGGCTACGTCGGATAGAAACGGCTAGTATGTTTATACAAATTTAAACTTACATACACACATACCTACATACATATGTATGTAGTTTCAGTTAATGCATAAAAAATATCTGTACTGAAAATTATATCTCTAAACTCCGTACAAAATAAAAATGTTATCGTTGTTTATTTTTCTAAATAAAAAAAATGATAAAAAATGTTTTTCCATAAATGGTTTATTTTCATATTATCAGAATAAAAATTTTTTTTTTATTAACAGTTAAGACGCACAACTTTATACATACATATGTACATATGTCTAGACTCTAGACACACTTTTGTTTTTGCTCGAGAAACTCAGATCATTGTAGATGTAGAGAGTGCAGTTAATGTTTATTTTATAGTTAAGGGTCACACAGAGCAATTTTTCTTGCCGCAAATTTGAGTTCAACAGTGTGGTGGTCAGAATGAAAACTAGTTTGGAACTTCTAGCACTCGAATTTTATTTTGTTTTTCTCATTTTTTCATATACATGCATTCGAAATTTAGTGTCTTAATCTTGACGTGTGCTTGTGTGAAGGGCAGAACAAAACAAAACAATTTAAGATACTGAATCGTTTTATTTTTCTTAGCTCTTCCTCTCTTTTTCACTCCTAAAATTGCAAAATTGCGGCAAGGAAAAATTCCCAATGCGACCCTTGACTTGAATTTAATGTTTTTAATTCATTCTTACTTAAACTCTTGTTCACAGCGTATTATTTAAATAATATTTTAAAAATATATATTATTGAAAATTGATAAGAATAACCTTTTTAAAAAGTTTCTTCATTATTAAAGAAAAAATATTTGCTTACTTTTATTTAGGGTTTTTAAAAAAAGGTTGGAAGAAAAAACATTTTTATTTAATTTATATCATGGTACAATTTATTGTATCATGGTTTATATTAAATATATTAACTTGTAGAATCGGTTTTAAACTTACCTAAGTAGGTATAAATAAGATACAAAAGTTTTTAACTACATATAAACATACTAGGAAAATAGGATTCGCGTTACTGGCCTTTGTAATGTTTTATTTAGAATATATCTTTTTTAATTATTAGTAAAAAAATAAATTAATAAAAGAAAATTATTTCAAGTTTTAAGTAATTGCAATAAGACGATCTTTTTGGCCCTTTTTATGCTCATAGTAAACTACAGATTTTAACAAAAATTATACTGATTAAAAGTTGATGTACATATTAAAAACAATAGTTCAGTATACATACATATAATAAGAATTTGAAGTTGTTACTAACACATACACAAAACACAAAATATATGAGATGTTATATGTATGTATATTGAAAAATGAAATAAGTCCATGTGTACTAATTTTGGTACAATTAAAAATTGCGGTCGAATTTCGATTACGAGGTGACAACTAGTCTACATAAATAACCAAACACAAAACAATGTAGTTCATTTTTGTTCTCTGTTTGTGTGTGTGTGTTAAAAAATCTTTGTATAAAATTGTTTATTGGCAAAGAATTTCGTTAGTTCTCTACATATTGAATGTATTAGGAAAATCCTTTACTTGTAGAAATTAAAAATAATGTTAGAAATTAAAAATAATAAAAAAAATTTTCAATTTAAAGAAAATTTTGGATATAGGTAGGTACATACATTTGTATGTACATAAACATATGTACATAGGTATGTATATTGAATATGCAATTTTTATTAAACATCCGAAATATTTTTAACATATCTATAAAATTGAATTTTTTATTTTTTACATAATAATGTTATTTTCAATTTTTTTTTTTCATTTAAAAACATGTTTTTTAAATGATTTTTTTAATTCCTATACAACAAGAATAAATCTTATAAAAGTAAGCAGTATATCTATCTATCGTAAATTCTGGTAGTTCAAAAATAGTCTTTTTGATAATTTTAAAGTTTTAGAAAATCGGCGGCATTGGTAGGTATAAAATATTTTCATTAAAATTTCTATTTACATAAATTTGTAAAACCTATATTGTTAAATAAAATATTTTTATTTTTTTAATCTAGTGTTTTTAACTTTAAATTGAAGGAGTTTAATTTCCTCCAAACTTAAGCATAAAAAAAGGAATTAGAAGCAGGGACAATACCTATATTTCGGTTGAACTCCATCGCTAAGCGGCTTTTAGTATTTTAAAATAGGCCTCATACTGTTGCACCGAATAATATGTTTATTCAATAGTAATTTTTCACAACATTGAATTATTTAAAAAACTAGTTAAAACACATTTTTTTACACTTGTAAAGGTAAAATATGTATTAAAATATACCTACCTAGGTATTTAATATCAAAACGATTCCTTTAATTTAGTTGTTAAACTAACCACATAGGTACTTAATTTAAAATTTAACTACGTACCTACCTCTAAAATTTTTATATTTTAATACCTACCTATTAAGTAAATGAAAATAACAGTAAAAATTATTAAATATAAATGCCTAGGTATGTACCTACCTATGTAAGAATTTTTTTATTTCTAAATGTGGTCTCACCCTCTCCCTCCCCATAATCACATTCAACAAAATTTCCACAACTACCTACTTCCGCAATAAACAATTAAAGCAACAGGTGAGCAAATTTTAAAAATTATAAGGAAAAAATTGGGAAAATTTTATTTGCAATACAACGTAGAAAATGTTTGTTAAAACAAAAACAGTACAAAGATATGTACCTACATTAAATAAATATTTCTAAGATTTTTGAGATTGTTTTATTAATTACAACAATAATGACAACTACATACAAACATACATATATACACATACAATAAAGCCATGCAATCAATTTATTATTATTATTAGTCGATCATGTGGGGATCAAACAATAAAATAATAAACTAACACATACATTCATATGAGCACATACACATTTAATAACAAATTTGTATAGATACAACAAAAACAGTTAATATTTTTTAATCAATTCAAATTGTTCGTGCTTTTTTAAAAACATACATCATGTACATATGTACCTATAAATAAAAAAATATTTTAGAAACTGTTTTTTCTGTATTCAGAACTTCATTAACCTAAGCAAAATTAAAAAACACGAAAATGACAGCCATATAGAGAAATACACATATAAAAAAAGTCGGTCAAACCCGACAATATAGTACCCTACACTATACCACATAACATGTGGAAAATATTATGTGTGCTAAATTTTATGACAATTGTCAAAGTTTTTAAAGTTTTTTTTGAGTGGGCCTTTTATGGGGAAAAGTACCAACTATAAAACGATCGCCACAAACTTTAACATACAGATTTTAGCTTGCATCTTGTAATAAATTTTAATTTATCTATTTTTAAAAAATTATAAGCATTTAGGTAGACTTTAGGAAGAGTTAGAGTTGCGGATCGATCTTTACAAAACTTGGTAAAATAGATTTGTATTTCTATGAAACATATAAAGTATGATTCAATTAATCAGGTTGCCTAGTTTGGAGAATTTATTTCTCCATATTTATATGAAGTTTAACATTGCAGATGCTCAGAATAGAAAGATATTTATTTTCTATGTATGGAGTTTAAGTATAAGATGCCAACAAAATTAGCTGGCGTTGTGAGGCTACCTATACAGCGAATTTTAATAATAGAAATGTTTAATCATGTTACTCGATCAGTACTTTAAATCGAGTGAAGGGTTTTATTTTTTTTCGTAACAGACATAAGCACAAACGCACAATGCGCCCTTCACCTTTGGCGGTGTACTATAAACACTACACAACAAACACATTGCGACCGACACACTCATAAACGCACACACTTGTATCGTCAACATACCTCGCAAACAAACTAGAAAGATTAAGATGATTTTACTTTGCTCCAACAAATAAATAAACAAGAAGCAGCTTCTGTTTTTGCAAAAAAATTATATATAATCTAGGTAAATATCTATCTTTTAATTATTTTTTTTCTACGGTGCGCACTTTTTCCAACAACAAATTTGAACGGGATTCTTGTCTTTACCATAATTTCACATAAAAACAACCAAAAAAATTTTTTAATTTTACAATTTACTTTTCAGCTAATTTGACAATGTTGCATTTTGTGTAATTTATATCATTTTATTGCCATTTTTTGTTATACAAGCTGAATGTAATATGATTTTTTAGTATTTTTTTTTTTATTTGCAGAACTATTTCACTTTTTCTTTTTACTATTCTTCACACAATGACTATATGCCTTTATTTCACACTCGCCAATTTATTTTTGTATTTTTTTCAAACGTTAACTTACAATTTAAAACTTTTGTTAATAAAACATTATATTTGAAGGTTATTTAACTTGTTGTTAATGAAGTTTGCACAAAATTTCTTGTTTTTGGAACTTAAAAATGTTAATAAAAAATCTTAAATCGTTTCACTCAAATAATATAAAAAAAATATCCGTGCCAACAACTACGATTGAATGAAAATACAAATGTCAAATTTAGTAAGAACAATGTCGACAACTCTTAAAATTTTTTTTTATATATATTTGCCCACGGTTGCTTTCGCTGGTAGTATATAAATGCTGTTTATACGTTAAATTTTTACATAAAAAAAAACGTCGGCAGATCTTCAAGTTTATTTTTAAGTTTCGTGAGTAAAAAACATGAATCATTAAAGATTCGTTTATTTTTTACAAAAATTTAATACTTCTAAGCAATTTTGATTTAAAGTTAGAATTTTCCACAATTTTCTTTTTAATTTCGTTACGTTACTTTATAAAAATATTTTTAGTTCTGTGGTTAGACTAGGGTTAAAAATAATTATGTTGGATTGAAAAATGCTATTTAACAAAAAAATATCAAAATATTTATTAAAAATAAAGAATTTAATATAAAATAGAAAATAATATAAGCATTTTCTTATATATTAAGAATTTATCAACAATTGCCATGAGTCGTCACTTTTTCGAACATATTCTATACATCAAGAATTAATTAAATATTTTCTATTACTCTGCAAGAGAGTTTTTTTTCGAAATTTTTTTTAAAATTTAATAGATTGTCAAAATACACCTCCACAACATGGAAACGTGTGCATAGTATAAGAACAGCATAAACATTACTCTTTTTCTCTCCCATACTATTCATGCTTTGTTTACAAAATAATATGAGAAAGTATGGCAAAATAAAAATAACGGTTATAGCAACAAAAATAATGAATCAAGAATAATAAACAACATGGTGGGTGGGTGATTGTATGGGTGGTAGTTGCCTTATAGCCAACTCTCACTTTCATCAAACCAACCACTATTTCTACTCTCTTGGCAAAACAGTCAACTTCCTTTATTTTCTATATGACTTTTCCTTTTTTTGCAGACGTTAATTTAGTTTTGGTTACAAACAGTATATAACGAAATTTTCAACGGAATGCACAGTAAGAAAGTGCTAACGGATGTGGCCAAGTAGGTTAAGTTTTGGAAAAAAAATGGAAAAATAAAGTGATAATTTTAATTTATTTTTTTTTATAAAATGAAAGCGAAATATAATCTAAAATATTAAAAAAAATCCTAAAGTTATACTATTGTTTCAAAAGTTTTAAAACTCAAACATTATTCTTCAAATATTTTTGTATGTATGTGATTTTTTACAAAGCAAATGTTAAAGACAATGTGACCTGAATAAAGTTTTGCTTTACATGTATTGGAATTTTTTTTTAATATTTTCATTAAGACTTTCAAAAAAAAAAGGCATGTTCAAGAGAAACACAAGTGATTTTTTGTATTTTTTTCAGTACAACACACCCCAACAAAGTTTGATAAAAAAAATTATTAGTGATGATGTCAATTAAGAGCAAAAAAAAAAAACCGTATAGGTAGTCAATAAATTAACCAAAAGAAGGAGGACTTTGATTAATTTTTGCACTTTGTGAGAAAATTTTATTGTGTATGAGGCTTATCGCCCCCCCTAAAGTGTGTCAAAGTTCTAATCACAGTCAATGCTCTACTTAATGTTTGTGTGCAAAACTAAAATAATAATGTTTGTTTTTTTACTATTTTTGTATTGTTTTAAACACATTAGGGGTTCCAGGCTGAAAAAAGAAGATTCTCTTAAAAATTTAAATTTTCGGTTTTCCGAATACTGAAAATTAAGATTAGTATGCAAGTTTCAAGTACATTAAAAGTTATATGTTGCTTAAAACTAAAAAAAAATATTATGGAAAGCTTCTATTAAAAATAAAATAAAATTATATGTTTAATTAATAGAAAATATCGAAACTTCTTTCTAAAGATTCTAAAATAGTTTATTATCTTCCAATAAAGTTGTCTATTGAAAATTTAATGAAATTTAGGATTAATTTTTTTTTTATTAAATTAAATTTCATATTTAAAGAAGCTATTTGATTTGTTTTTTGAAGTTTGAATTTAAATTTTCTTTTAAAAGGAATTTGCTATTGAATTGTTTTATTTTATGATCCATTTTTTTGATAAATTTCCAGTAAATACTTTTGCATAAAATTATCAAAAGACAATTTAAATTTTTTATACCGATATTCCGTTAGATGAACGAGTTCTTCAATTTAAATTTAAATCCCTACATAGAATTAGCGACTGCATATTGTCCGACCAAGCATACAGGTATTAAAATGCTAGTTTATGTACTTCATAGGACACTGACACACAATCGCATTATTCATACTGTTACAAACTGTGTTCATAAGTGTTCATAATTTTTCGAGATGTTAAAGTCTTCATAATTAACACTGTTTCCTAATAGTAAAAGAAAATGATAAATAGATTATATAAAATGAAAATGATAATAATTTTAAATATTTATAGCAGCTTCATGTTGTTAGACCCATTTTTCGCTTTTTTGTGTATTTAATTTATAAACTAGTAAGAGCGTTATATTTGGCTATACCGAATCT
>NDXZ01000908.1:0-30588 GCA_003055125.1 Paykullia maculata
ATTTGCTATCAAGATATCAAGTAACAAAGAATTTTCTTGAGTGAAAATTTGAGAAAATCTCGTAATAATTTTAAATTTTTTAGTCAAGCTTATTTATTTAACGAATTTTTTATTTATTCTGGCTTTAGTTCATTTTTAAATTTCTTTATTATGAAGAAATTAATTTTTGCTTTTGATAATCGAAAAATATTCTGAAAAAGTAAGTTTTCCCGACACTAGCCGAATGGAATGCATTTTCGAACCCAGCTACGGTTTCATTATCAGCACTCTTTGATCGGTATTTTAGGTGTTGGATGTAAATATAATCTATTTAACTCAAAGTTATTAGGAAATAAAATATGGTGACTGATAGTGGTCGATATTCATATTTTCTATTGCTAGGTGAGTGAGAATGAAATTTACTACAACCATTTAAAGATTTTTTATGTTTACCTTCTTCAACATTATCACATGTATTTGTCCTGCTTTATCCATCGAACTGATGTCGATGAAGCAGTTGTTGTATTTTTAGTTAAACTTATTGTTTTTATATCATTTGTTTTACCTTGTTTTGGTCAGTCATCAACAGACGCTTGACCATTAATGATATTACACCGGGCCATGTGTTATTATTTTGTTTCAAGACAAATTTTATTAAAAATATTTTTTAAAACAAAATGTTTAAAAAATTGTTATAAAAAGTATCTTAAATTTTTTTTTTTTAAATTAAATATATATCTTATCTATATATATAAAGATGAAACAAATTTGTTTGTGTGTTTGTACCTTATAGCCGGCCACACTGTTGGACCGATTTTTTTTTGAAATATTTACAGAATGTTACTGATAGTCTCAAAGGAACAATAGGCTAATTTTTTTTTGGATTTGAACGCCACGCCCACTTTTCATCTATTAACGTAAAAGAGTAACGTTAGTGATTGACTAACTAACTGAATCATCATCGCCTAGCCCAAACGGATAGAGCTAGAGACTTGAAATTTGACTGTGGTTTCCTCTCCCGTTGTATAGATCCACTAAGAAGGGATTTTGGGGAATCCAAATATTTAGGGGGTAAAAAAGGGAAAAATCGGTATTTTTCTATCTTCTAAACCAAACAAGATAGGAACAAAATTTAAAAAGCATTGTATCCTACTCAAAAAATAAGCGGACAGGGAACTTTGGTACTTTTTTTAAATTAGGGTGGCTAGAGGGTAAAAACGGGTAAAAATTATATTTTGGTACTTTTTTGGGGTCCCTTCAACTTTTTAATCAATAAACATAGACATTTTATTTTAACTGCATTCGTCACATCTCCAAAGAATATGAATACGCTTTAAGTACTTTTTGGAAATTCGAACTTATAGGGATGAAAATCGTACTTATTTTTGGTACTTTTTAAAAAAAAAATATTTTTTTTTGAATTTTGATAGAAATCACGAAAAGCTTCACTTAAGCTTCTACTATTTGAGAAAAAAATGTTGATACAAGAATGGGGACTATAAAAGTACCAAAAAGCGGGAAAACCGGGAAAATGCGTTTAATAGTAAATTCTAGGCCGATTTGGGTAAAATTTGAAACACGGATTCCTTTAGACAAAAAATATTATGACATAATAAAATTTTTAAAACAATAGTAATGGGTAAGACAAAGGGGAAAATTTTGTTAAACAGGGGGGCCAAAAAGTATGTTTTCAACTTTTTGGGTACTTTTTCATACTTTTTGAGTTTATGAGTCTAGAAATGCACAATTAAGTCCTATCGCTCCTAATTAGGATAACAGAACTTGAAGGTTAAATAAATATTGAAAAGTGCGCTTAGGAAGTAGCGGGTTAAAAGCTAGTATATATGTATATATGTTTAAATATGCCTAATACTGTAGAGATACTGAAAAGTTCTATAAATCGTATTTTTTTTTAGTTTAACATTAAATAATTTATATGTATTTCGAATATATAATTAGAAAAATGCAAAACAGTTAAATAAAAATGCTTTTTTTGCTGCTTGTCAGCCGTATTTTCTTACTCCACTGCAGGTTAGATATTTTTGTTGAAATATTTCACTAACACAGAAGCAAAACACATTTTATTTTTGTAAAGAAAGAAATTAAAGAGGCCGTGAGAAACAAAAGGGAAAACGAAATTTAATAATTTCAATATAAAGTTTGTACATTTGCACTTACTTTTTATACAATGAAAGCTTTGGTCAAGTTTTAATTATTTATGCCCAAATTTAATGCCATTAGTTTATTAGGCCACCAAACGCAGTTGGTTGACTTTTGGGCAACAGCTAATTCTGGTTACCTTAACATATGCTACAGCAATGTATCAATATTAAAATTTTATAATGTAATATGGTTACCATTTGTTACCCATATTAACATTTTTAGTTAAACAAAGTACTGTGAATATAATGTATTTGCTAAGCAATGGCTACCAGATAGTTTACTGTAAATCAATATTTCATTAAAAATACTTTACGAATTAAGAATTTTCTTTTAAGAAAAAATGAATTGTAATTTACCCTTAAAAATGGAACTAATCACACGATTTTATTTTAACTAAAACTTATTTGGAAATATAAAAAAGCCCTAATACTTGAACAAAATGAAATCAAAGTCATTTTAGTAAATCTCAACCAGCATCCCTGATCCCTATCGCTTATGTAACATTTATTTACACAAAATCCCTTATAAAACTTTTATGTTTTTTGCACATTCATGGAAAAACACAAAACTAGATTTCATAAAATTTTTATATTATTTTTTCTCTTTTATTTAGTTTTTATTGTTTTTTCTTTATTAATTTTATTATATGTGTGGATAGTAATTAAGCAAAATATACAATACATTATTCTAGCCATTATTATAGATACATAAATCTCTTTAGATATTTGTATAAAGTTAGTTTCATCTAGGTTTATACATTTGTATTATTTTTAGAGGTCATTATATTTTAATGTTAATGTTTTCAAATAAATAACAAAAGGTGGGAATATCTCTGCTGGAATTGTATATTTTTGTATATTGCGTTACAGGACACCCGGCTGCCAGGCAGCCAACCAGCCAGCCATAAGCAAATGTATTAACATATATTATTCGTGTCCTTTTTATCCATTTGGCTTTCATTGTTAAAGCAATAAAAGTCAGCAATTTGTAATGGTGTTAATTATGGTTTATAAACCAACTAATTGTGCTGTTGTTGTTAATAAATTAGAAAGGACGAACAATAGTTTTGGTGAATTTTTTTTTTTTTTTGGGGGTTAGAATTAAGAAGCGTACACTTTGTGTGTTTTTTTGGGTTGTTAGGCTTTGTAAGTTTGTACCGTGGAAATCAGCTTTTTCTACTTCTCTCTTTATGTGGGTTCGCAAGTGTAGGGCTGAACTTAGATATTCATTATTAAGGCAAAATATCTTAAACCTTGCATTAGAATGATTTTTATATTACGTTTTCTCTTGTTTTTGTTAATCCGTATTTAGGAATTATTATTTTTATTATTTTAATTATGCGGTTCATTGTGTCAGGAAAACAGGCTGTGGGTAGGAGAATAGAGGGAGCAGTATTTGACTTCAACTTTCTTACATTATAAGTAACAGGAAAAACTTTTGTTAGTAGTTTAATCCACATATGAACAGTGTGGTTAAGGAATGAATTTTTTCTGTAATGTGAAGTGTGATCTATTGGCCGATTGGCCACAAATGTTTGAGCTCTTGTTGATAAACATGTGTTTTGTATAAAAATGTGGTCATTTAAGCACATTCGAATTTAATATAGATAGAGCAGTGAAACACATACTAAATTACAATGGGACTCTAGTTAATCACTAGAGTTGAATAAACTTCTAAAGGCACTTTTGCCCTCTCCTGAAAGCATTCGAACAGCTTCATAATGGACTAAAAAGCACCAGTCCATAAAGCAGAGATGAATTCCATTTTTGAAAGGATGTGATGTATTTTAAAAGATTCAAATATATTTGTTTTATATAATAAAACATAAGAGAAGCGTTCAGCCGTTGTTTATTATTTATTAGATTTGGTTTTTTTTAAATTGATCATTGTTGGTTTCCTTAAAACTGTATTGATCGTTACCCAAAATATTTCAAGTTAATTAAAAATTGTTTGTAAAAGCTTTGCGAAGATAGTTGTGCAACTAATTTGTAGTGTTTTCTTGACAAAATTATTATTAAATATGATTTAAGTTTGAACTTAAGGATGGTACGAGAACCCATAAGATAATACAAGTGAAAAACCAGAAATGATATAAAAAACGCTAAATCTAGATTAAGTTGGCACTTTTAACTAAAAACATTAAGGTTATTTGAAAATAATTGTTGTTTTTATTAGGTTTTTTACCTTTAAAAACAAATAAAAAAATGAATTCTAATAACAAAAAGGGAGAAGCATTAAGTTTATTTACTATAATCAAATATAAAGGGTATCATTCAATACATAAAATTTGGTTTAGTGTACAACTTGACTAACATGATTTTATTTTGGGATCCTTTAAATGTTTGTAAAGCTATAATATTTATTTATTTTTTTCTTTTCTTTAATTTTTTATATTTTAAAATTAAAAACGGGATAAAGGGAAATATGTGAAGGGTATACAAACTCATAAATAATATGGGACTAATGTTTCGGTAGTTATTAGGCAATTAAAAATATATCAAAATTATCCAAATGCAAAAGGTTTCAAAACTAAATTAATTTAGGTCTTTGCATATTCGACCAAAAAAACAAATTTAATCCTGCGGTAAACATTTTACACATGGACGCACACACAACCAAATCTTCCACTTATACAAACAACATGCATACATATTCTACATCCATTTTTTTTAACAAAACGTAACAAAAAAGGACTTCTAATAAAAAAAAAATTACTTGTTTACATAACTAATGGTTAACAGGCCTTTGTTGTTGCAGTCCTTGCTTGTAGCTACAATTATTTGCTGATATTAAAATGTTGTTACTGTCGTTATTATTTTATGCATTTTTTTTGTTGTTGTTGCTGTTATTTGTTTACTAAGCCAACATTTATATGTAAAACATACGACTAACGATAACAACAACAACAACAACTACAAATCCAGCCGTAAAAAAATGAATAAAAATGAAATGAAAATTTTAACATTCACTCTTCTCGTTGTGTATTTGAATATATATTTTTTGTTGTTTTTATTTTCTCTCACTCACACAATCATATTTGCATTAATGTATATATGTATATCTATACAAACACGTACAATATTTGTTTACTTTCTAAATATTACGTACGTGTTGTTGCAAACGAATGTATTTGCTTTGGCTTTTTATTATTGCGTATGTATGTGTGTATGTCTGTATGTATGCGTGTGAGCTTAGTCTGCATTTATTTATTTATGTACACGCTACATACATACATGCGTATATATGTTTATTAGTGTATCTCTTTGTATGTATGGTTTTGTTTATAAAACATAAAACAAAAAATCATTAACTGTTGGCATTATTATGTAATTATGGTTTTAGACCTACAACTGTTACAACTTTTAATAACAATAATAACATGCATTAAAAACGACAAAACGAAAGTAGCAAATTTTACATATACTATTCACACATGTATGCATACACACGCACACACACACACACATCTGAAAGTCAATACTTTTATTTGTAGTAGTTAAATATATTTGTTTTGCAACTGTAGAAATTAATAGCAAATAATTCAATGGATACATTTTTAAAAGTCAAAATATTTGGTTTTGTATTCATTATAGCAATAAAAACTGAAAATGAATAATATTTAACAATTTATGGCAATAAATGTTATATTAATTATCAAAATTATATTAGAAATTAAAATTTCTTTTGCTACTTCTTTATCAAACATCTGCAAACGCTTAATCTAAAGAAGTATTTGTGACAACATATCATTTATCTATAAAAACTTGTATTCAGATCATTAAACGTTATATTCAAGATACTCAAAGATTGATTAAGATCATATCTTAAAATAACCGAATGATATGCAGTTACGTCGGCAAAGGTGATTGGCTTTTATTTTTTTGAAGGTCGCCGACGGTAATGCAGACTGCATTTTTCTCACCGAAAATTTATGGTTTGTATTCGGACTTTACGAGATTTTTTCAGAACGAATGCGTTTTTAAAAGATGCTTTAAAGTAAGTTTAATTTTACGTATTCCCAATTTAATTTCTTTGGACTTTTACCTCTAGGGCTATTTTAAATTTACAACGTGTCACAATATGTAACAAGCAACATGTAAGCAAACAAGTATCAATACTAAAGTCGACCAATTGTCAGACATAATTTTCTACAACTAACTGAAACCCAGCTTATGCTAAAAACCAATGAGTTGTTTCTTTAAACAGAAGTAATAGCGGAAGAAAATCACTTGACTAAATCTGCAAAAAAAATATTTCTAAATGCAAAATTTCTAAAAAAGTTCACAGACTTGGCTATATAGGTTCGATAGTACTACCTGAGCTGAGTAAAATTCTATCTCCATTTTGCAATAAATATTAGTTCGCGTTTTGATTTTATGGGCCTCAACATATTGGGACACTTGGTGAATTTTCCAAAAAATGGTACCATAACCTTTTAGTCAATAACTCATTCAGACTTGGTGATAGTGTTTTAATGTCTTTGTCAAAGTTGTAGGTAGGTATCTAGTGAACAGATCTTTGAACATTTTATCGCCGAAAAAATTTTTTTGTATATTTTTTAAGAAAATGAAAAAAAAAATGTGATTTTTTTTACTTTTTTTAGCATAGCTCGCAGGAATCTTTCTTTTTTCTCATACTACTATCTTTTACAAAAATGTAGCCAGAATAAAATAAAACAACTTTTGTAAACATACCGATGCAATATGAACATGTTCAGACGGCTTATATAGCAAAAATTACCTTTTTTTTTGGCGAAAAACGCCGTTTTTTTAAACGACAATTTTTGATTTTTTCCCATAACTCGGAAACTGCTGCAATCGTTATATTGCTATATTTGACAAACTTGTAGCCAGAGTAAAATTAAACAATTTTTGTGAACATAGTTGCCCTAAATAGCTCATAAAGACCACTTTGTACCTCAAAAATAGTAGTTTCTCACAATTTTTTGACGCTCAAAAAAATATTTTTTTTTTGTGGAAATAACATAATAAAACACCTTTCTTTTCTATTTTTTTGTATTGTACTATTTGATATATTTAAAATATATTTAAGACCCCTTTCGTCTATATCTAAAAAATCAAAAATTTTCCCTAAAAAAACTGTGATTTTTGCAAAAAAAAAGGTAATTTTTGTTAAATAAGTCATGTGAACATGTTCAAATCGTATAGGTATATTCATAAAAGTTGTTTCATTTGACTCTAACTACATTTTTGTAGAAGAAAGTATGGGAGAAAAAGAAAGATTCCTGCGAGCTATGCACAAAAAAGTAAAAAAAAAATTTCTTAAAAAATATACAAAAAAATTTTTTTTCGGTGATAAAATGTTCAAGGGGTTGTTCATCAGATACCTACCTACAAATTTTTTGTAGACATTTAAACGCTATCACCAAGTCTGAATGATTTATTCACTAAAAGGTTATGGTACCATTTTTTGGAATATTCAGTCTCCCAATATGTTGAGCCCCATAAAATTAAAACGCGAACTTATATTGCAAAACGGAGCTCAAATAGTACTATCGAACCTATATAGCCAAGTCTGTGTACTTTGCAAACAATTGTTTTTTGTCGCACAGTGTAATCAGTCATCTCCATAAAAATCTCCGCACCCTCCGCAACATGAAATAACCTTTTCCAATCACGAAAAAATCCACTAACCAGGGAACATTGATAAATATCTAAACATTGAAGGTATTAAACACCATCTGTCTGCGATTATTTCTACGTGATTTTTAGAATTGGTTATTCTTTGTGATAATCAAGATGGGCTAAAATATTTGTTTGCCAAGATTATTTTAAACACGTCCAGACGTTTTTATGCGATTAATAACAAACATACAAACATCCAAACATACATGGATAATAAAGACATATTTGAATATTTAAAAAAATATATACCTTTGGAATATTTACAATTTAGGAAAATCAGTGTTGCTAAATATTAGAGAGTCCTTTGAATTACTAAAAATCCAAGTTGAAGACTAATGATACATGAGTTGTGTATAAATTTAAATTTTTAAATTTATACACAACCATTTTAGTTGAGTAAAGGTGTAATAAATTTAAATACAAATTTTTATATGACAAACAATATTTTACTTAATTAACAATAAAATATGCAATAAAAGCTACAATTTAACGTTTCTTAACAAAACTCTTTTTAATTTCTGTTTATTTTTCTATTTTAAAAGTTTTATTTTTTCCTAAAAAGTCATTAATTTCAATCTCTTTAAATCACTTTTAATTTCTATTAATGCTGTTACTTTTATCTTGGAGCTCTGTGTTTTTCTTTCTTATTTTACCTTGACTTTGTAAAAAAAGAACAATAATTTTATTTCATTTTTTTTGACATCATCATATTGAATTCATCTTAACGTTTTTCATTTTAAATGTTTTTTATTCTTCCCTTTTTTTATAGCCCCTAAGGATTTTGTTACATTTTTTCTAATTATATTTAATGTCTTTAAGAGTTAAACAACAAAGAAATTAATAAAAAGACGTTAATAAAAGTAAAAAAAAAATGTTTCTGTGTTAATTGCAAAAGACTTATTTAAATTAAAATTTTAAACTTTGGATGTTTTTTTTTTAATTTTTAACAGTTAAAGACATTAAAAAATTGTTTAAGTGATTTTCTAAGAAGTTAATAAATTCTTTTTTTTCTTAAGAACATATTAATGTCTCTAAAGTAGTCATGCAAAATAAAAAGTCTTAATCCTTAAAATACAAAGATATTAAAATGATTTAAATGATTTTGTTAGAAATAAAGTTTGTTTTTTTAATGACATGTGAATGAAATTTTTTTTTAACGCCTCTAAGACTATGATGCCAAATGAAAAATCTTAATGAATTTGTTTTTGAAGTGAATTTAATGTTTAAAATTTAAGTATTTCCTCAAAAAAAACTTATTGCAAAAGTATTGAATTTTTTTTATTATTAACTTTAAGGGGAATTTTCTATAAAAGTTTAATATATTGAAAACTTTCTATTAAGCAATTATTGCTTAAATATTTTTTTTATAAAGTTAATCTATAGAATAATTGATACAAAAAGAAAATTTATAGTTAAGAAACGAAATGGGCTTTTCCTAGGGATTAAACATATAAAATTTTTATTGCTCTTTGTAATAGGGGCAATTCCAAGGGTGATATTTTTTAAGCCCTAAAGGCTGCTATAAATAAAACATATTATGTACGTGTTTGATTTTTATAAAGAGTGAATCATACGGAGCCTTTAAATTTTTTTTATGATAAAGCTAAGCAATACGTTCAAAAATTACTTATGTTGATGCAAAGATGTTACAAGCAAAATTGTCGTCTTTAAAGTGAAGATTTACTGGAAGCTCTTAACAAGTAAAATAACAAAAGTAAACCATTTACTGTCCGAAATACTAAGACTGTAATCAAAAAAAAATAACAAATTTAAAAAGTATTTGTTTTTCGTCTGATTTTAGAAAAACCAAAGCACACATAAAATATTTTTATTATTTTTTTTTATCTAAACAGAAAAGCGTAACTCATAATGAATCACCCTATAAAAAAAGTGTTTGACACATTTACTGTCATTTGTAGCCACATATTAATGTCACAAGGGTTTTAAGCGTTTTTATATACTCTTTACGCATATCTTCCGGGCTCTCGACTCTCAAGTATATATTTTCTTTTTAATGTTGTTTTATAGACACATTAAATTATGCTTTTATTGCCACAACCAAAAAAAAAAATTAACAGGAAGCCGAGCAGTAACATTCAACCAAACATTTAAACAATTTTAAGACCCCTACTTAAAGGCACGCTTTACACAAAGATTTTATTTTATTTTATGTTTGTGTAAGTTAGTTTATTTTATGTTTTATTATTTAATAATAAAATGTTAATGTATGTTAATATGTGCTTAACAATGAAATAAATCAAATTATTTTGCGAAGGAAAATTGCCTTGTGAAAATATAATTTAAAATAAGTGGTGCTGATTTGTGTTTTATTTTCTTTAGAAATCAAAGATTTTTTTCATTTAATTAAAGACATAAATTTATTTTGCGTTATCAGGAGATTTAGACATTGGCACAAGCAAATAAGTTTTTCTTTTTTTATTATAAATTTTTTGTTGTAAAAATTAATATTTTTCAAATGCAACAAAGAAATTAGGTAACTTTGAATTAAGGTAACTGTAAAATTGTTATTTCTTCAAAGAGGCAGTGTAAGAAATTAATAGAATTTTCTTAGAAATTTCTTCTTTTAAATTGCAAGTTTCAATTAGGCTAAATGAAAAAAGAATATCGGAATGTACAGAATATAAAATAATATATAAACATGAAAACTAAATTCTTACTACCACCTTTAATAAAATTGTACTTTTTTCTTCTTTTTGTGCCAACAACACTTTGCAACCTTGAGGTAATTTTTACTAAGAACATGTTACGTATGAGTAATATTAATTAGAGAGTACTAAAAATATTTTCAAAAGTTTTAACTAAACAGATAAATTAAGACTAAATAAATTTAATTGCCAGGCTCTGACTTTAACAATTAAATTATAAACCCAACATTTAAAAATTCTGTAACACCTCGTTATTTTCATAAATAAATAAATTTTAGCATTTACTTTTTTTTAAACAACCATATTTTATTGAATTGACAAATATGATGAGAGTTTTTTTTTTGGCTTAGAAATACATTATTTTATACCTTCAGCGTTATTGCGGTGTTTAATTACAAAATCTTGACACAGTTTGTTATCAAAATGTTTACGTTTTCAGCCAAACTACTGGTTAAGGTCTGACACTGCTACAAAATTAATTAAACGAACAAATTTCTGTTAAAACATCATGACTTAAAATAAAATTGCATTAACTATGGGCCCATAATAATTATTGCTTATAGGTTTTTTTTTTACCCAAAAAGTCTTTCTTAATCAAAATAATTTTAAAAATCCCGCCAAAAATTTTTCTTTATACGAAAAAGAAACCGAACCGTAATGTGGCTTTAAAAATTATTTACAAAATTTTAAATAAATAAAAATATTTGGTTTTCTATAAATGATTTGTTTTATAAAGTCAATTCCTTTGACAAATGTTGTTTTTATTTTATCCAATATTTTAAATGTCTTTTCGCTTTTGTCCTGTTTTCAAATTTAACTGCTATTTTTTTGTTGCTTTTTTGATAATTATTTTCAATTTGACTCTGCCAACTTTTTGATATTTAGTTCCGTTCAAACTTTATCAACTTCTTGTTGTTTTTTTATGAACTAGATAAAGCCACTCTGGCAAAAAATGAAAATAACATATAAATAAAATAAAAAACAAACTTGGCGGATATTCATAACACCATAGCTTTAATTAAAAAACAGTCATATATGTAGATACATACAAATGTACATAGATAGAAACTGTTGTAAAATATATTTCTTTTAGTTTTTGTTTGCAACGAATCATACAAAAACTACAGTGACTGGGTCACCCAGTTACAAAAATAAATAATGAAGGCAAAATAAAGTCAACGGCAACGTAACATTTATATAAACAAAAATATTGAAATATATTTTTCATAAGAAAAATTACTAAATAAATTTTAATTTAAAGACTGATTTAAAGTAATTTAAGAGCAGAAATTTTCACATTTTGCCCGTAAGGTTTGGTGCTAAAATAACAAGACCTCAAGAAAAACTAGGGCCACAATTTTTTTAAATCATAAATTAGTTGTCTTTAAACAGAACACATTTTGCAGGTGCCTACTGGTTGTTAAGTGTTGGAAAATATTCCCCGAAAAGTTGTTTTGTTTTCACTCACTTAAAATTGTTTTTGGGAAAATTTTTGTATGCATTAGCAAGTGAAATGACAATGGATTCCATATTGGATAAAATTCATCATTATAATTGGGCTCGGATCCACCTAGCAACATGTGTCAGCCATAATACATCACAATATCGGTCGCTTTTGTTATACGATCGAATTGGTCTTTACAGATCCTTATACTGTGACATCAACACTTCTCTAAATACATTTATTAAAATCTAATTGTTTTTGAAGTTGTTTGTTTATTTATTTAAAGCTTTTAGAGCTTGTTTTTAACTTTGACTATATCAGAGACTTGTATAATGCAACTATATACCCAGCAAAAAATATCTTAAATGGGAAGCAGTAAATGTGACTAGAGCATACATACTGCTTCTTTTATTGCATTTTGAAACTATTAGCTTACAAAAGTGATATGCAACATAAATATATTCAGCAGTTTCCTCAAAAAATATCATTAACGAGCTCTAAAGCAGAGCTTCTACGCGAGGTATCTCACACAAAAATCATGTAATCTTTCATAGAAGTGGAAGCGGTGCCCAACTGCACTCTGCTTTACAAAGCTGCTTCCGAGGAAGTATCATTTTTTTTTACTGGGTAGTAAAGCAGATTAAAAACTGTGTTTAAATATTCTCAGTTTGACTTTTATCAATATTTAAAGCTTGTCTGTTACTGTTTTTCTTTGGTCTTAAATTAAATCCTGTCTTAGTTGGCCACTATAAGAAATTCTATAGACAAAGGAGACAAAAATAACCTTCTTCGATTTACTTATAACTAAAAAATAATTTTAAGCAAATATATTATTTAGCCTCATTTTGGACTGCTAAATAATTCAAAAAAAATTTAAAAATTTTCAAAATTGTTTATTAAAAACATCGACTTCGACTTTAATAATATATGTATATTATGGTACAGTAAAAAAAATTTTAATGAAAATTGTTTTTAAAATTTAGTTAATATTAAATTGATTGAATTTAATTCTTTAAATTTCTTTTAAAATATACACATCAATAAACAATTTGTCAATTTGTTTGAGTATCAAATGAGTCTGGGCTGTACTTCGCTGTTTGTAGTAATCAATTAAATAATAAATATCAAAAAGAGTTTGACATGTATCAATTCGTCAATACGTGCTTTGACATAAGACTTGCCAAAGACAAATTTAAAATGGTGAAATCAAATCCCATATATTACAAATAACAGCTATTTTTTATACGTATATGGTATTTAATTTGTTGCAGTTAATTACAAATACGTTATTAATGTGCCTTAATTTTTAATATGAAAAAAACATAATCATTATATATATTTAAATCAAGAAATATTACTTTTTTCTTTGCATTTCTGTACTACACATCAATGTACTACACATCTAATACATAATAACAATATCCCTAGGATATACATATGTACATTATATTCATTGTTAAATTTAACACACATACACACACACAAATTTATATTTATATTTATGTTACATATACATAGATATGTATGTATGTATGTATGTAGGTCTATCTATGTACTATCTATGTGTTGGTTAGCAACGTTTTCAAGCAACGAATAAAAACGAAAAAGATTAGAATGTATAAAATATTGCACAAATTCTACCCTTTTTAATCATTCACTACGTAAAATGACACAGTAATCTGCTTTGAAACCTCCATAGTTACATTTAAGGATTTTTGTATTATTTTAATAATATTTTTTTAAATAACTTTTTCCTCTTTCCCTCTGGCTCACCATCGAGCATATTGCAATATTTTGTGAACTTAACATTTTTTTTATTAAAAACTTAGACAAAACAAAATGTTAAACACATTTTTATTAAATTCTTCTTTTAGAAAAAAAAAAAATTGTTCCCATGCAATATGAGTTTATGAAACAAAATACTGGATTTCTCTTTTATTAAGTAAAAGAACTAGTTGATTGAAGAAATTATTGCTTAATTGTAATAATTTTTTATTTATTTATTTTATTCCAAATTTATAAGGTTGATCAAATAGTTAAGCTGCAATTTAAATTATTAAACATTTGATTATATATTTTGCTCAGCTACAGTTTAATCTTAATTTTAGAGATTTTTTTATTTGAAGTGCTTTGATCAATTTTAAAGATTTTGTAAAAACAATATGCAACCATTTAAAGGTGAGTCATGGTAGTGTTTTTATTCACTTACAAGTTTAAGTTTAAAAAATCTGAATTGAAAATTTTAAAACACATAAAGAAATATTTTAGATGAACATACATACTTGAATAGAAATTTCTAAAATACAAAAGTAAAAATTATAAAATTTCTCATTAGAGGCTTTAAGAACAAAATAAAATATTTATTCAAGTTTAAATGATTTAAATGCGCCTTATTTTAATTTTTAGTAGTCATTTGTGTTCAGCAACTTATGATATTTTTTAACCAAAATATACACATTAAGAAACGTTTGGAAATTATAAAAATGCTTTAAAATGGCTGGTAATTTACGGATATTGAGAGAAATTTCAGAAGAATCGACATTCTTTTTGTCAGATTGTAGGTTAATTTAGAGGTGATTTTCTTTTTTACAATATAAAAGTAAGAATCCAATTAAGAAAAACAGACAAGTTCACATTAAAATTTTGATGTGATACCAGATGTTGTAAGAGAAAATTTTAAATCTATCGATTTCAAGCAGTTCTCGACAAATAAATATTTCTCTACAAAATAAAACGGAAAGTTTTGGAAAATATTTAGTCTTTTAACTTAATAAATATCAATTATTTCAAGAACTGAAGCCAACTGGCTAGTGTCATGAATTTGCTGCATGGACTTTTAAACAAATTAATGCAGATCAATTTTTAACGTGACAAAGCCGACAACGGAAAACAATATAGAATTATGTTGAATGTTAAGGCACTGGTGTATGTCAGTAACCATAATTAGACATTAAAACGGCTATATTAGATGTTTATTGGTGAATATAGACAATGGCGATAAATAATTGCGTCAATTAATAGCTGTATGTCCAAAACACTGATGCTATCATCCTAATGTTGTTTTTTTTTCTTCTTATCTTTTAAGAAGAGGTTTAAAAAAAAAAATATTGTTGTTAATTTGATATTTTTCACAAATACAAAATTTTTAGTTAACGAGTTATTTAATAATATAAAAATTTGTGTGATTTTATTTAATTTTGAAAAAAGATCTTTACTTGCCAGTCAAATTCATTGTTTAGGTCAAAACTGTCGTAAAAACTTACCTGAAAAAGAAAAGAAACAAAAATAGTCTTTAATATTTATATCAACAGTTTTTTTTGACGTTAAAGAAATTTTTTGTGCAGAAAAATTTTTTAATTGTTTTTATCAGAGACAGGGAAAAAAATGATTTAATATTTATTATTTATGTACTTTAAAAATATATATATTTAATTTTAAAACAATTAATTTTAGTTTTATTCTGGCTCAAGTTCATTTTTAAATTTTTCAAAGAAATTTAATTTTTTATTTGTGATAATTAATAAATAATAATTTGAATTCTATTATATTGTTAAAAAAATGTTAAATATTTACTTCTAGATTTTATTTTATGGTTCTGTATAAGGTTAAAAAAAAAAATAAAAAATAATCTTCATTATTTAACTTAAAACTATAACAAAAAAACATTTTTTTTCTTTAAGTAAAATTAATTGAAAAATAACAGTAAAGTCGCCCTTTCAATAATATATTTTGCTCATAATCGTTACGGCCACTGGCTAAAACCCATATGAGTTTCCAACAAAGTATATAAAACAAATTAAAGTTGTTTTTTTTTAAATTAAAATAATTTTAATATTTTTAAGAGATAAGATAAGTTAAGATAATCAAGTATTTCTATATAATATTTGTTCAAATTATACTCTGTGTAAAATATCTAAAACTTAAAATTTTAAATTTGTTTAAAAAATTAATAAAAATCAAATTTTATATTTTATTTGAATACATTTTTTTAAGTCAACAATTATTTTAAGCCGTAGATTTATATTTATTAAAGAAAATTTTGCAAAAAAATCCTTAAATTAAAGTCAATATTTATTTAATTCGTTTTTGTTCCACAAACGAACATAAAAATAAATTTCGCATTTGTAGTTGAACCCAAAAGTATGCTTTAAAATTTGTTTTGCAGATTAAAGAGAATTTATTAAGGAACAAATGTTGATTGTCAAGCCACAAATGTACAGTATAAAAGATTTTAATATATAAATTTTTATATAAAACTACTACGACAATGACTATAAACATATAAAGTCATAAAATAGTTGTAAATGAATTACGATTTCAAATGTTCTGCATAAAGTTTTATGATTTTGTGGTTTGCTAGAGCATGTGTGGTATTGTGAGAGAAATAGAGTTTCCAAAAAAAAAGGGAATAATAAAGAATGAAGCATGCATTTTTTATCTTGTCACCTCTTTGACATAAATAAAATTATATACAAAAAAAAAAATGTGCTGCTGTACACTATTTGGCCTAGAAAAAGCAAAAGAAGAATAAAACAAAACACACGTATAAGCAATTTTTATAGAAAAAAAGTATTTCTGGATTTTATGATCAAATAAAAAGTGTTAAGCTGACAAAATAGATTTTATGAGTGTTTTTTTAAATCAAGAGGGTAAATTATGGCCGCTAGGGGGTTGTTGAATTAAGAAAGGATATGTTGTCGTAAAATATCTATGAAATACCTTTATGGCAACTTAGATGAGAGTAGGTGCGAGGGACATTTAAACCAATTTTAAAGCATTTGATTTAAAACTTTGTTGGATTTAAGAAAGTTTTTTTTTTAATTTCCTTTTTTAAAATTGATTCTTTTCATTATGCTACGAAATATTAATTTCTTTTTCTCAATAAGTACTTTGCAATCATAAAATTATTTTACGACCTTTAATTATTTAAGAAAAATTGTTCTGTGTTTCAATATTTCTGCTGTTTATTCACGAAATAGAAAACATACAGCAACAAGCAAGAAAACAATAAACATAATTTTATGATTTCGTTTTATGGTTTCCGTTGTTTTTTATTTTTTAAAGACCAATACCAAAAAAAAAAATTGTGTTCTTTTTTATTTGTTAAATATTTTATGTGTATCGATAAAATGAAACATAAACACACACACACAAATACACCTTCGGTCTACAATTGCATGTGGTGGATGCACATTAAAACGGTATGAATATTTTCTTTATGGCTGCAAACGGAAATGCAAACTCATTTCCGCCAGTGAACATAAACAACAAACAAAATGTAAAACAGAACTGCACATAAAGAAAGTAACCACTGGAAAACATTAAGGAAAATAATAATAAAAGAAACGAAACACAGCCCAAATCATCAGCCACCAATTTAAACTAGAAATGTGTTTTCGAATAGTTTTGTTTTTTTATTTTTCAGCCAGGACATGTGAAAGTGTTTTCCTTTTGCCAAAAAAATTTTTTTATATTTATTTTCGATCAAAAGTTTTCTAAACAGGAATTGAAAAGAAACAAGAAAACACCTATTGAATTGAAAAACAAATGTCTGCCAAAAATTTCAAGAAAGTTTTTTTTCTTTTACTCTTTTTGTTCTAAGTGACTTGTTTGACTGGAAAAAGATGTTATTATTGAAAACTGGTACAGAGTTTTATGTAAATTATAATATTGATCGAAAAGAAATTTAAACATTTTATAAAAACCACTTTCAATAATCAAAAAAATGGTAGATGAAACACAACAGAAATGTACTAAAAAAAAAGATATAAAAATAACGATGCAGAACCGAACATGATGATTTCAATTTGGAAAACAATGTTAATGGAAAAGTTCTACGAAATAACTTTTGTTTGAGATAAACTAAGATCTGAATTGAAAGGATACAAAAAGGAAAGGATAAGGTTTATGTTTAAGGGAAACTTTTTTAATATTTTAAAAATCCTACATCAACGGTATTTTCTCAAAAGGGTTTAAACAACATAATTTTTACAAAGAATATTTTTTTAGTCTTTAAATTTTTAATAATTAAAACATTATACTTCAAATTTTCTTTAAAAAAATGTTTTGTAATTATTGGTTTTCAACGGTGTGCACTTTTAATTAATATAATATTTTGAGATAACACTTTTCGACCGATTCTTTAAGAACTTGGACCCGTATGTTGGCAATGGTGCACACAATGTTTGAAATGATCTTGGTCGCCAATTGACTAAAACCTTTTGAAAGAAACCGCGTTCGCAAAATGTTTCCTTCTGTAGGTCGATTTAAATATCCCATTCAATTAAAGCCCCAAAAATTTGGTAGTCATGTCTAAGCTCAACGGTCAATTATCGGGTACCCGGGTACCCTTTTTCAACTTAAAAATGCTTGCAATTCTATAATAATAAAGATATTGCAATAAAACTTCAGTTCTTCGCAATTAAGCTGTTTATAAACATTAAACAATACAAAAAAATAAAACTATTAATTAGAGCAATGTGTAAAACAGTTTAACATTCGACACCTACGCCAGTCAATGACTGGGTACCCCGGTACCCGTACAGTTGGAATCAAGTTTTTGTAGCTCCAATAGGTCACCCAGAATTGTCTGTGATATCAAATTCTTAGAAAAACTAGCAATATCCATTAATAACTGGCTGAGATATAAGCAAAAAATGACAACCAGCTTTTTTTTGACACAAAAAAATTATATTTTCCAGCTTTTGGTAACATATAGACATTTGAATAAAACTGGGCCAATTGAGCTTCTGCAAAAATCACTTTTTTTGTGTATTTTTATGTGATATGGTATGAAACAATAATACGGATTAATACAACAAATTTGTTATTAAAAATTAAAAAAAAAATGTAATGCGAAAACATAATTTTTAATATAAAGGTACCCCTTGTACCGGGGTACCCGGTCATTGACGTGTATTATTTTGGTCATTGACCGTAGGGTAAATACCTCCCTTCACCGTAGGTTATATTCTTGCTGTGTTTATTCGTAAAGAAGAAACAAACAATGATTTTACCGAAAGTGATTTTGGTGCCTTAAGAATTTCGCGTCAATTTTTTTTTTAATCCAAATGCGGTAATTTTGCTTCTTGGCATGTCCATTAAAGAAAAGGTTAGCCCAATTATTGACCTGATTATTGTTACACGCAAAAAAAAAAATATTAAAATATGACCATACTCATACTGGATCATGACCACAGAATATTCAAATAATACTATGTTCACTGAAATCATATTCATGATTGTTAAAAACTTGTTAATTATGGTTGTAGTCATATTTTCTGCTAATACCAAGATCATATGTATGGTTGAAAGAATCATTATATATTTGTGTTAACTGTAAACATGGTTACGGATAACCATAAATATGTTGCTCTTAGACTATGTTTATCATATATTTTGAGAGCAACATATTTATGATTAACGACAACGAAGTAAATGATTAACATCAACATAGAAACAATTGCTGTAATTATAATTATGATTCAGTCACTCATTCCAAATTAACTACTACAATAATATGTTTGTTGCAATCATATAACGATTGTAGGGATCATAGATTATTAAAATAGTCTGTGATCATATTACTGTGACCATACTAAACCATATATTTTCTCTGGGTGTGTCTTTCAATTTATCTTCAGGCCATTATATCCATAATGTGAAGTTTTCTATATACTGAATGGACATAAGTATATCTTCATAAAAATTACGTCTTATAACTGCAATTGTTTTTTTTGGTGCGCACTGTCAGACGTTTTTTTTCATATGTTTACTATTATTATGAGGATATGTGATACTATAACCATCCATAGGTAATCGAATAAGTGGCTTGGATGGTCGATTGAGTCGACCGTAAAATAGACGCAAATAGCTTAAGGAAAAAGTCCAAAACTCTTCGCGATTATTAAAATAAATTTCGGTAATCGCAAGCCTTATTTTTTATTTTCAAGTTTATTTATGATAAAATGGCAAAGTAAGGTGAGCACAAAAGACAATAGAATTTCCAGGCCTTACAACTGCTTAAGAGTTTTATTCCTGCCTGAAAGTGGAACCTTTAAAAAACATCCCTTATAACGAAGTTTTCTACGGACAAAAAATTGTTTATATAATTTTTTTTTTTAATTTTGTATCTTTTTTTTATAATTTTTAATACTTAATATTATTCAATAAAATTTCTTAGTTTGAAATCAAAAAGTTTAAAAATCACAGAACTTTTATTTTAAAAAGTGTATCGTTGCATTTTCCTTATAAAAGATGTGTAATATTGTAAAACTATTTCTTAGAGAGTGTTGAAACATAATTTTTGTTGTTATAAAAATTAATAAAAAGATAAGTATATTGTGGCTACCGTATAAATTTGACTTTAAAAATTGTTCAACTTTTTTAAAAGCTCTTTAATAACATAACCTTTATTTATTTAAAAATTTCCTTTGTTATTGTAATTTGTTATTTTGTAATAAAGAAAATGAATTTGTTTTCCTTATTGTTAATGTAATAAAACATAAGTGCAGTTGTTTCGGTTAAAAATATTTTAAAAGTTTTTTCTTAATAATAAAATTCTTGAAACTGCTTTGATCCCTCATATATAAAAGAATTCCTTTAGCTGCCTCATTCCAATATTTTTGTGCTCTTCATTGGCATATTGAAAATTTAATGGAAGTTTTGTTTTTATGCTTTACTCTGGAGTTTTTTAAATTTATCCATTTGGCCAAAGTTGTTGATGGCTTTATCTCAACAAACCCTTTTAGTTTTACTTTGTTGCCATCGAAAAAAAAGGAAATATTTTTAGAAAGGCAGTTTTTAAAAAATAAACGAAAGAAAACTAACGAAATCCCAGTGTTTGTTTTTAAAAACAATCAAGTTTTCCATATCCTCACAAAATTTGCCAGTGAAGCATGAAAACTTTAATAGTCCGTTGCCTTGCAATGGCACAAGAGGGTGATAAAAAAAAAGAAAACAAAAATAAAATTAATGTTAAAGCCTTTCGTATAAAGTATCCACAGTAACCATCCTCAATGGCAGGCAGCCGTCGTTGCAAAATGCTGGCAAACATTTAGTCAGTATTTTTGAGTAAAACCAACTATAAACTGAATGAAGTTTACAAAAGGTTGAATAAACGTTTGTTTATTTTTTAAATCAGTGGGTGTATAAATTTGATAGTCTTTATTCCTTTTTTTGTTTTTTTGTTATTGTTTAGTTCAATATACTCTATTGCAGTTGTAACAAATATTTATTGTTGTTCTATAGCGATTTAATATGAGCTGCAAAAAATATATTGTAGTTTCAAATTACTTACAGATTATATTTTTTCCATTAACTGAACAATATTCAGGATATTTTAATTCCCACTACAATATAAAGGAATATGGGAAAAATTTCATGGTGTTAAATACAAACAAATATATATTTTTTTATTTATATATTAAAAAAAATTCTTCGAAAAATCCTTAAAACTTTTTGGCCTTGTGCAATTTTCAATGAACAACTTTTGACAAGAACCAAGAGAATATTGAAATCAGTAAAAGAAAATTTGGATGAATCGGTCATACCTTGCGACAACCTACTGAGGAGAAATATTATCATGCTCTTAATATTAGTTTGTAAGGTAGTTGTAAAAGGAAGGTATATGATCACAGACTATTTTAATATTCTATGATCCCTGTAATCGTTATATAATTGCCAAAAATATAAAATGGTTGTAGTCATGTCTAATGTCAAAATCAATATTATATATATGGCTGCAAGAATTATTATATGTTTTTTCAAACTATGCACTTATATATATATATTCCTTTAACTCCCACTGGAGCATAGGGCGCCAATAACAGCAGTTCGCCATCTGACGCGATTTTAAGCGATAGCTCCTAATTCGTTCCAATATACTCCCAATTGGTTGATTTCGGATTCCGTCGAACGTCTCCATGTTGTACGTGGCCTCCCGCTTACTCTTCCATATTGACGAAATGGATTCCATCACAGAGCTTGCTTGGAAATATTATCGTCATTACGACGTAGGGTGTGTCCGATCCACTTCCATTTTCGTATCTTCGTTGCTACCGGAATCTGTGTCGTTCTAGCTAGCAACTCGGTGTTCTTTGGGGTCAAAAGATTTGAATGCGTTTCGTTATGTTGTTAGTAACCTTCCAAGTTGTACAGCCATATAAGAGCACTAATTTCACATTTGACTCAAAAATTCTGAGTTAAGTCCATAGGACTATTTTATTGCTCTGCCAGATTGGGGCTAGTATGCCAAAAGATGTCCTGGCCTCGCTTATTTGCTTGGTTACGGATAATCATATATATGTTGCTCTTAGATTATGATGATGGCTACCATTTTGCCTGAGAGCAACATATTTGTGATTATCTATAATCAAGTTTATAGTTAAAACAAACATATAATGATTCTTGCAACCATATATAAGATCGAGACATTGATGTAAAATCTGACTACAACCATAATAATATAACGATTGAAGTGATCATAGAATATTTGGATACATTGTAATTATCTTACCGCGACTATACTCAACAATGTCTTTTCTCTGGGTATAGAGGCAGCCCGTAGTCAACTAGACGAGCAAGGCTATTGTATATCGTCACAGAACATGCAAAATGGTCTGTTAGGTCAAATTAGATCATCTCGCAAAATTTAAAAAATTTCCGACAATGGACAACGATTTTATTAATATAACAAAAACGCCCTATTTGTATTGTAGCTTTTGTATTTGTAGCCTTATGCAAACAAAGAAAATGTAAACAAGTTTTTGGCTTCTCCGGTAAATGTTTAAAATAGCAGATAGGACATTTTGCATTTTCTGTGACGATATATATATGTGTACTTAAATATTTTTCTATACATTTTTCACTTATAAGCCAACCTTTTTGTGTCATAAGACAGCCTTTAAATTTTTGTTAGGCCGCGTAAGGCTTCGTCTCGAAAGATTGACATTGACAGACTCTTAAAAAAGCGCGATAAGAAATCTTTGACAAACAGTTAATACTTTTTTGAATAATCCAGAACCGAAATCTCTAACGCATTATAGAATTTCCTTTCATGACTCAAAATTTTCTTCTGATTTTTTTTTCTCTTTATTATTATTTATACCTTAAAGTTACAAATTTTTAAAAGACTTTCGTTTGATTTAAACAGAAGATTTATAAGAATAGATTTTTCGTTTATGTCCTGGCATACAATTTTTGCAGAAAAATTTGTTTGTTAATGTTAAGATCTAAGCTTTTCCACAAAAAAATATATTTTAACCCATTTAATTTACTTCTCAGTTTTCATGTTTAAATATAGGTTCTATTGAAATTCATAAAAATGCTACATGTGATTCTTTTATGGTTTTTAATCTATTACGCTTACAATATTATAAATAAATTACACAAATGTGCTTGTGTCTGTAGATTCGTGTGAGTTTTCTTAAAACCTTAATGTTATAGATAAATATTAATATTCTTTGTAAAATAAGCAATTTACCACCTTGTTGACATATACAAATTCAAATGGGAGAGGAAAAAAAATACTATAAAAATATATATAGAAGAGAATATTCTATAAAATTTTCATGACTAAAACACATTAATATTTATATTAATGACATGACATATCGATGTAAGTGTAATTTGTTTAAAAGGTAAGACTTGCGAGCGTGTGTATGTGCCTTAATAAGTATGTGTGAAACGATATTATGCAAAAAACAAATGAACGTATCGTATGAGTGATATTTAAAACAAACAGTAGTGGGCAGAACTGAAGATAACTTTTGTGTTTAATTTATTTGCAATTTTTTTTTCTTGTTTTGCTTTTTTTATAAATAATATGGATACCTTGAAGGTGTATAAGTATTTGTGTGTGTGTGTGTACAATTTTGTAATTATGCTTATTAAGTGTGTAATAAATTTAAAAGAAATACTTGGCATATTTTAGACAGTAAAATGAATAACTTAAACTAAAAATAATGTAGATAATTTAAAATTAATTGCTTTTGCTTTTGTTTTGTGGTTAACACATATTGCGTGAAAGACACAGGGGTGTGTCTAAAAAGCCTTAGAGAAATATATTATTTTTAACTCACATATGCACATTTATGAATAACAACTAGTTAGAAACAAAACTTAAAAAAAAATAAAATTCGTTCTTTTATTGCTACAATTTAAAACTATGAAACTCAACTTTATTTTTAGCTGAGACATGCAAAAAAAATACAATAAAAAAGTGTTTTTATTGAAAAACTTTGTTCAAATAAAGTTTTTTTTTCCCCCTATTACATTTGTCCTATGTATTTATGTATGAATGCGTGTTTTTCAAGAGCCTATTTTCTTACATGTTTTACAATAATTTCTTGTATTCTCTTAAGTTTTTATTTTGTTTTTTTTTTGTTTTTAACTTTATGCTTCTAATCAACAATGGTCAGCAAAAAGGGATTCATTCATTGGTGCTTAAATAAGACACAATTTTCTATATTTTTTTCTTATAATGTTTTCCATACACAACCCAAGAGTATTTGCACAAAATATGAAAGAAAGCAAAAAAAAATATGAAAACAACAAAGAAAAAAAATTATTATAAAACTTAAATGAATAAAAAACAAGAGCCATAATTCTAACATACATTAAGGGATCAGAAGCGTGTTGTAAAGGGATGTAAGTACATATGTTGTTAAATAAACTAAAGCCTACCCCAGTAGCCTTAATTGAAATGAAACAGAAAAGGTTGCCTGGTTGAAAGCTAACAATAACAACAACAGCAACAAAAAACTATTAAAGAATAAAAATGTAAATGTAATTGCTTGCAATGAAAAATGAATAAAAAGTTATTATATGTTAATGGAAAGATAAAAACTTTATTATTTTAAGACTAATTGCAGGTATTAAAGCACCTATGTTTTATGCAAATTATAAATCCTCTTATAACAAAGAGACCCTGATACTTTTAAAAGTAAATAAAATTTTTAAAATTTGTTTTTATTTTTTAATGCTTTAGAAGTTTTGTTGCAGTAAAACTCTCTTAAGCTCTAAACAAGTAAAACAAATAAGGAAAAAAAGGTAAATGCATTATCAATTTAAGATGAAAAGTTTAACGAAGAAAATGGAAAATAAAATTTACTTTAAAAAAATAAATAAAATAAAAGGACATAAATAAGATTTGAGAAGCATTAAACAGATGACAAGAACAAAAATATTTTAAAAATTTATAATGCAAAACCATATCTGACCTGGCCTTACTTAATACGTAAGATCAACAATGGTAGGCTTTTACTGTTGCTTCTCTTAAAAATGTTGAGTGTTAGGGGCAAAGGATATTACGATCCTCAATATATTTTTTTGTAATATGAACGTCTCTTGCTAAGATTACTATCAGTACTTTCTTCGCCATTCCCAGAGGATAAAAGGTAAGAATCCTATCAAGTTAGATAAATATTTTTAAATTTTAACTATGTACTTGGGTTTTAGTTACATATTTTTGTAAAAATTTTTATTTCAAATCTTAAGTAGCTTACAAAATTATTTGGAATTTTTACCATTTATTAGGCAGGATCATTAGATTAGTTGGTACAGATTATCTAAAGTTTGAAAAAATATTGCGTCTTTTAAACTTTCTACAAAATATATAAAATCTCTTATTCTGGTATTACAAGTTCTAAAAAGATAATGTTACTTTCATAGCTTAACATAAACCAAAGCAACTTGATGTCGGTATGACATCAAAAGTCGACTCCGGCCATTGCCTTTGACGTCGGACCGACCATGCTACGACTCAAATTTAAACCATTTTGGGGAATAGGAATCATGTTCTTTGCCGACCGCCACTTTTACGACCAACAGTATACCAATAACTATCAGGTGAAAAAAATTATATTTTCTTTCCATGATTTTATTATCATGTGGGTCGGCTAAATATAAATAAACAATAACTTATCTCATATTAAATATTTTTTGCAATTAATATTAGTGGAAAATGTAGACCTTCTAATTGTTAAAACGGCAAACGTTTAAAGTTTTACTGATTAATGTTTATGTTCTACTTCGAAAAAACAACATCCCCTAATCAAAAAATATAATATTTTCATAACAATATGATTTTAATTAATTTTAAAGTTTTCTTGTAGAGACATTTGTTTTCACCAAACTTATTTTTTTATATTATTTATGCAAAATTTAGTAAAAATATACCATTTCCATTCATTCTAGCGTTTTAAATTGCAAAAAAAATTATTTATTTAATATTCATCATTTCATTTTTGTTCGTGGTATAAATTATTTTCCATCAAATATGGTTGTATCATCATCCGACCATATTTGAACCAAAAACGACTCATAGTCACATTTTTTAAAAATATACGACCAAATATGTACATTATACGACTTATAAATTTTTAACGCCTAAAATTATGTTCCACTTAGTCGGAAAGATGACGGTTATTCGGCGTCCGCAAATGACGTCGCTAGGACGTTGCAAGGTGACTTAAAGTAACAAATCATTATTTGATCTCGTTACGTGGTCGGTAATATTTTTAAAACTCTAGCGACCAAAAATATATCAAAAATTGCATTAATTTGACCGAAATGACTAAAACTGGGATAATTTCCTACCAAATCCGACCATTCAACATTCAGACTGTGTTGCTTGAGAAATTATTAACAGGAAATTATCTATTAACATTGACAATTTGATTTTTTGTAAAATATGTTAACTTTCATGTTCGCAATCGAAATATTGTGCTTTATGGCAGGACATTAAAAGCTCCTATGTCATTTAATTATTTTTTTTTTAATAAAATTTTCTAAAATTCTTTCATATTATTGTCATAGTAAAAGTAAAAGGATTTTTGTTTACGTCTTGACATAAAATATTTTCTATAAGAAGTTTAACAAGTAAGAGCGCTATATTTGACTGAGCCAAATCTTATATACCCTTCACCAAGTGTGGCCCATTTGGGCAAATTTTTTTCAAATATATCTTTAGTTTATCTCAAAGCTGCAAAACAATAATATTTTAGTGTAAAAAAAAATAGAAAAATAGAGGCAGTCGTCTTTTTTAGCTTATATCTCAGCCAATTATGGATGGATATTGCCAGTCTTCAATACCGATTTTCTCGAAAATATTTCCAAAAATTTGATTCCACATAAAGCTCTGGTTGACCTATGTGAGCTACACAAACTTGGTTTCAACCAACACACGGACAGACAGATAGATGCACAGACGGATATAGCTAAATCGACTTCCCTATCTATTAGGATCCCAAATATATATACTTTATAGGGTCGCAAACGAATATTGTAGAAATTACAAACGGAATGATAAACCTATATATACCCTTGTCACCTCTGGTGAAGGGTATAAAAAGTTGTATATAAAAATTGTATCTATAAAAACTTTGGCTTTAATTATTTCTATCGTGTTTTGTTATGAAAAATTGTCATGGACATGAGATGTTTCATTGCGAATTTCTTCTGCTATTTTGCTGTGTAATACAAAAAATTACTCGTTTTAAATGTCGTTTCCATGTCCGAATTTCAAATTTTTGACGGATTACTTTATGCTTTGCTTGTTGAAAATATTGCTTAACATTTCCCCTTTATTCAAGTGTATCCTGAAATACATATTTTCTTGCAAAAAGTTATAGCAACTTTGTAATTTTTGTTTTGTTGTTGTTTCTGCTTGTTCCTAAAATATGTCTTAAAGTGTCTGTTCTAACTTTGTTTTTACCTGTTTAGTCAAGTGTTTGTACGGTAATATCCGTTTTCCGTTCTAATGCATACCAACACTTTTGCACACACAGATGCATACATATATACCTGACATGTTACAAAATATACAAAATGTTTGATAAAGTACTTAACAACATACAAGAAAATTTCCTTTTCTAAATGTGTGTGTTTGCTAGAAAGAACGTTTGTATGTCTGTCTGCCTGTCATAGTGTGTACGTAAATAAAGATTAAACTTTATGCAGTTTTAGAAAAGAAGCATATTAAAATAAAGGGTAAGGTTAGGGTTAGCTGCTCTACCAAGTAGAGGAAAAAAAATGGAACACAAAAGAACTACGATAAAGTACAAAAAGGTTAAATGTATTTTAAAAGCAATTTAAAATGTTGTTCAACACTATTACTTGCAAACTTACAAACAGAAAGAAGGACACAGACATGAGTTTTAAATCTAAATGTTGGACTTCTTGTTTGCATTAAATGCAACTTGTGGGCCACAATAAGGCTTTCGTTAGTTTATGATTTAAATTATTTACACACACACCAGTTGCAGTTTTTCTTTTCGTGTTTTTTTTCTCTCAAACTATGTCCTGCTTTTATTATTTGTGTAATAAGTTTATGAAAAATCTAGGAAATAAAACTTATATAGACAAATATAAGTTTTTATTACTTGTAAAGAGCCAGCCAGTACTTTCTCTGCTTGTTTTCGGTATTACAATTTTATAGCTTTGACCATAAATGATAAGAAGGAAATTTACTTTTAAATGTTTTCTAGTTATTTGTAATTGTATTGTTTTCAAGCAACTTAAAGAAAGAGAAATAAGTCGAAAAATAAAAAACAACGACAACATTTTAAATTACAGCAAAATAATAATAATAAAAAAACGTGTACAAATTATTGTTATGAAAGTTTCGATAAAACTTATTGCGAAAGAAAAAAAAAACGCACAAACTATTATAAATTATATAACAGGGAATGTAAAGAAACAAAAAAGGATTTTAATATTTTATTACAAGGACATGTAGTCCTTGTGTGTACAATTACAAAAAGAATCAATAATAAGAAATAAAACTTTTGTCGATATTTTTCCTTTTAATAATTATTATAATAATTTTTGGAAATTATAAGGAAACTAGTAAGAGAAGTTAAGAAAAAAAAGGTAAAAAGTGTGTTTATTTTAATTGGATTAAAAAAAATTAATTTCATAGCAAGAATATTGTTAAATGAATTGTGAAATTAAATTTTCAAATGTTTTAAGAAATTCGATTATTCTTATTTTAATTTTCATATTATCATATTTGGTTATTTTTATCAACCGCTTTTTTAAATCTTTAGGTCTTTTAAAGTTATTTAATCATTTCTTGAAACATTCAGTAATAAATATAAATCATACGCCACCTAATTACACGTAATATAAAATAGTGTTTTACAAGTCCTTCTTAATTAAATTTACTAATTTTATTTAGAAATTCCTTGATTTAAAAAAAATCCTAAATTTGCATTTAGACACAAAAACATTTGGAAGGAAAACATTTGGGTTGGTAGCACATTACGGGTAGGGAAGAGAACATCGTTTTCGTGTTCGGTACTCGGCGATACGCTTTGTTGACATTAACTTTGCTTTATTTCTCTTTTCTGTCATTTTTTGTGTGGTTTTAATATCAATAATAATGGAATGTTGCCGACAACATGTTCGTCTGTTTAAACGCGAATGAAAAAAGAACAGAGAATTTCAGATGTTTTTCTTTCTGTTCCCCCGTCTAAACTCTGACTAACATAAGCTTGACACTTCAGGACGTTATAGTTGTACATTCAATTTTCGGATGCAGATTTGTTTTAAGTCCATAAAGTTATATTATAACTTTTGCTTTAGTGCAAAAAAAAAAATGTTTTTATCTATGTCAGAACATTTTAAAGTTGGCCTGTTTAATTTTTTATACAAATTTTTTGCCCTTATGTCATGGCATAAGAACATATTTTTAACCGTTTTTCCTTTCACCATGACATGACAAATGTTTTGCTCTGATTTTAGTTTGTTTTTGAACATTTTTGATTTTTCTTCTAAAACATGTCATATTTCTTAAAGAAACATTTTTCTTAAATGCTTTAATATGACAGTTTTCATTAGAAGTTTATTTTCATTTTATGACAATTTCAGACATTTATTTATTGAATGAATTTTCTACACAAAACTTTGTATTTTCGAATATTATAAATTTGTGTTTTCCTATAAAAATTCTTTTCGAAAAAAAAATGTTTGTCCTTACGTCATTATGCGTTAAGCTTTTTTTTAAGTCATGACATAATGCGAAATTTGTTTAAAAACTTTTTCTACACATTTTACTTGCAAATTTGTTGCTCTAATTTTGTCCTCTCCAAACTAACATGACCTTCAGTTTACGTCATTCTGTTTCTCTAAACCACGAGCCAATTTATCACATTTATTTTTTTTTCAACCTAATTGGTAATCAATTTTAATTAGCGTCATCATCGTTGCTGCACTTCAACATCGTAATAAAACAAAGGCATCGCGTAACAAAAAAAAAATTTTTTTTCTATAAATTTAATTTAATATTTTTTACAAAATATATTTGATAATATTTCATGTTAAATGTTTGCATCTAAAGCCAGAATTTTCAACGAATACATACACCATTACTAATGCCAATTAAATATGTATGTGAAAGCCTAAATATAGACGACTGTAGGTTTTTGTTTTATTTAGATTTACCATGAATTAATTAAAAATTGAATGAAAAAGCAGTTGGGTTATTTCATGTGGTTTAGAAGTGAAAATAGTGTAGCACATGACCTGTTTAAAACCAGCGCAGTTAATTGGTTTAGAAATGCTAGAAATAATTAAGGGGTTTGTTTGTCCAAATTTATCAAAGAGATAAATTTTATGTTGTTTAAGATAATTATATGATTTTTCAGTGGCCTAAAGTTTGGTTAAGAATTGTGTAATTTTTTTTTTTTTT
>NDXZ01000910.1:0-13740 GCA_003055125.1 Paykullia maculata
CCGGCTGAGATATAAGCAAAAAAAGACGACTGCCTCTTTTTTTTTTACTTAAAAATTATTATATATATGTGTAAGACATGTCTTTTAGGGAATTTTAAAGAAAAGAATTTTAGATTTTGAAGCAAAAAAATTTTTTTTTTCGAGATATTAGCAAAAAAAGTTTAATATTTTGTTTGTTTTTTTTTAACACAAAAATGATTATATTGGGAAAAAAGCAAAAAAAAAACGTTTGTGTATTTTGAAAAAATTTACTAATATACACACATAGAGAACGTAGTGAAGGGTATATAAGATTTGGTATAGCCGAATATAGCACTCTTACTAGTTTGTAGTTATATAATTTCTTCTTATTTGAGCGCAAATTGTGTTACACACGACCAAAGGTAATATTCAATAAAACCGAGAAAATTCTCATTACTATTTTTAAATATAAACAAATTGTTTTATTATACCCTTCACCAGAGGTGACAAGGATATATATTAATCATTTGACATTGTCATTCCGTTTGTAATTTCTGCAATATTCATTTGCAACCCCATAAAGTATTTATATTCTGAATCTTTATAGATAGGGAAGTCTGTCTGTCTGTCTGTTCGTCTGTCTGTCTGTCTGTCTGTCCGTCTGTCTGTCTGTCCGTCTGTTGAAGTCAAGTTTTCTCAGCCCCCCAATACCGTACGGACACGTTATTCAAACGATCAGAAATTTTTCTGAGATTTTTGCTATTGAAAACCAGTAAAATCGCTTAATAACTGACTGAGATATAAGCCAAAAAAACGACTACCGTCTGTTGAAATCAAGTTTTCTCAGTCCCTCGATGTTGTACGGACGCGTTATTGGTATCAAACAATTAGAAATTAGGCATGCTTTTTGAGAAATTAAAAAAAAAAAATTTCGAGATATAAGAAAAAAAATTTTTTTTGTAACGTAAATACACGTAGTGAAGGGTAAATAAGATTTGGCACAGCCAAATATAGCGCTCTTACTTGTTTTATTTTACACGCAAACACCCTATATATATTTTAAAATCCCTATATACATTAAAAATGAGGTGTAAGGCATTTTTTTTTAATTTAGAGTGGGCGTGGCACCTTCCATACAAAGCTGATGGTTTTAATCATTTAACTTAACGTCTCCAAGTTTTGTATGGGTCATTCTTTTATCAATGTACATAGTTAGATTAAAAATTAACCAAAAGGAAAACTAGGCGTGGCACCACCCATATAACTTAAATACATTTTATGGCATATCTTAAGAACTGTTGTTTCTATGGTCTCAAATTTTGTACGATTATTTTAACAACATTTTTTTTATTCAAGCCAAGAACTGTGAGAATGGGTTCAGGGGGTGTGGCACCGCTCATACACAAATTATGGCATATCTTGAGAATTGTTATTTCTATGGTCTTTAAATTTTGCACGATTAATTTTTATGACATTTTCCTTCTTCGAGCTAAAACCTGTGAGATGGGATCAGGGGGTGTGGCACCGCCCATACGACTTAAATACATTTTATAGCATATCTTGAGAACGTTTGTCTCTAAGATCTTAAAATTTTGCACGATTAACTTTTATAACATTTTCTTTATTCCAGGCAAAAATTGTGGTGTTTGATGTAGGTGGTTGGCACCGCCTGTACGGCTGAAATACCTCTTATTGCATATCTTGAGAATGGTTATTTCTGCAATCTCAAAGATTTGTTCGAACTACTCTTATACTATTATTCTTATCCAGGCCAAAAAATGTGTGGATGGGACCAGTGGGTGTGGAACCGCCCATACGATTCAAGCACCTTTTATGGAATATCTTGAGAACGGTTGTATCTGTGATCTAAAAATTTTGTACGAATAACTCTTACTCTCCTTCTTTAAGCCAAAAATTGATAGGATCGGATCAGGGGATGTGTCACTGCCCATACGAGTGAAATACCTTTTATGGCATATCTTCAAAACGGTTATATCTGTGGCCTGAAAATTATACGATTAACTCTCATACTACTTTCCTTCTTTGAGCAAAAAATTGTGAGGATCGGATCAGGGGTGTGGCACCACCCATTTGATTTTTCTCATTTAAGCCAACAATTTTAAAAACCACACCTGGGGGTGTGGCACAGGCTATACAACTTAAATAAATTTTATGGCATATCTTGAGAAGTGTTATATCTATACTCACAAAATTTTGTACGATTATATATACCTTATTTAAGCGAGAGATTGTGGATATCGGATCAGGGGGTGTGGCAATGCCCACACAACTCAAGTACTTTGTATGGCATTTCTAGAGAACTGTTATTTCTATTGTTTCAAAATTTTGTACGATTAACTTAAAAAAATTTTCCTTATTAGAGCCTAAAATCGTGAGGATGGGATAAGGAGGTATGACACCGCCCATACAACTCAAATTTATTTAATGGCATATCTTGAGAACTGTTTCTATGATCTTAAAAATTTTGTACGATTAACTCTTATACCGGTTTTCTTATTCAAGCCAAAAATTTTGAAGATCAGATCTGCAGGTGTGCCACCGCACATACAACTTAAAAATATTTCATGACAAATCTTGAGTTTTGTAAAACCAACTCATATGAAATATTCCATTATGTATGGTTCTTATACAAATTTGGCTATTTTAGTTAAAAACGAAAATAATCACAGAAGCGGGCATGTCAACTTCTTATATTAAGCAATTTTACTTTATGGCTTTGTCTAGAAATTATAACATGCATGTATTTATACCTCTATTTTACAAAAAAATATCATAGGATCGTTTTAAACTATCATAAAGTTACTTAGACATTGATTGACTTATTTGGTAAATAATTGGGCAGGATTTTTTTAACTCCTATGCAAAGAAAATGAGTTTAATAAAAAATTTCCGCGGTATAAAAAAAAGAAAGAAACAAATTTTTTTATGTGATAATCTGTACCAACTATGTTCTTTAAACTTTCTTTTTTTATTCTACTTATGTGATCATACATAAGTGATTATAATATGCCAGTTAGGGATTAAAAATTTCTATTTTGTGGGTATTAGAATTCTTAAGTTGTCTGTTACCCCGAGCTAGTTTAATAATAAATCGCTATATCTATATATATGAAATTCTCGTTTCACTCCTTCGAAACGGCTTGACCGACTGTTATAAAATTTTGTATGTGTATTTGTTAGGTATGAGAATAGGTCATAGGGTATATTTGATAATGCTAGAGGGCGTAAAATAGGGCAAGATCTCCCGCTCCCCCACCATTGGAACGAATTTTTTGAAATTTTTACAGCATGTTACTGATAGTCTTAAAGGAACAACAGGCTTAATTTTTTTGGGAAATTTTGGATGCCACGCCCAGTTTTCACCTATATAATTGATGAGGTTGATGATTGACTTACTAACTTATTTATTATCGTACAGCCCAAACGAATAACGAATAGCTAGAGACAGGATACTTGGGCAGTGGTCTCACTACCCGCTAGATCAACTAAAAATAGATTTTTCGAAACTCAAAATTCAGGGGGCGAAAAAGGGTAAAAGGTGAAAAATCGGTATCCTTATATTTGCTAAACTAAACAAGATACACACAAAGTTTAAAAAGCATTTTATTTTACCGAAAAAATAAGCTGACAGGTGTCTGGTAATTTTTTGAATTTCGATTGATTAGAGGTCAAAAACTGGTAAAAATTATATTTTGGTACTTTTTGGGGCCCCTTGCAACTTTTAAGCCAATGAAGTTGGAAATATAATTTAAACTGCGATCATCACTTCTGCAAAAAATATGAATAGATTTTTGGTACTTTTTTGAAGAACAAACGTATACAAATTGGGATGCTTGAAATTTGGACGTCGCCAGTTCTAGATTCACTAAGAAGGGATTTTTGGATATTACAATATTTTGGGGGTAAAAAAAGGAAAAATTCGGTAACCTTATATCTGCTAAGCTTAACAGGTAAACATTAAATTTTGGTACTTTTTTAGGACCCCTTGTGTTTAAACCAATTAACTTAGACATATAAATTTACTTGCGATCGTCATTCCTGCAAAAAATATGAATAGATTTTTGGTACTTTTTGGAAATTAAATTTATAGGGATAAAAATTGTACTTTTTTGGTACTTTGTTACAATAAATTTTTTTTTTTGGAATTTTGATAGAATTCATGTAAAAGTTCACTTTTACTACTAACAGACTTCCAGACTGGGATGGGAAAAAATTATAATTTGGTAATTTTTTGGCGCCGTCGGTAACTACTAAACCAATAAACATAGAAATTAACTTTAAACTGCATTAGTCACATCTCCGAAAAATATGAATATTTTTTTGTACTTTTTGGAAATTCGAACTAATAGGGATAAAAATTGTACTTATTTTTGGTACTTTTTAAAAGAAAATATTTCTTTGAATTTTGATAGAATTCATAAAAAGGTTCACTTAAGCGTATACTACTACTTAGAAAACTTTTGAGAAAAAAATTTTGACACTAAAATGGTGATTAAAAAAGTACCAAAAGGGAGGAAAACCGGGAAAATGTGTTTCTGCGCCAATTTGGATAAAACATGAAACACGCATTCCTTTAGACATGAAAAATAGTATGATAATAGCTTACAGCCCGCTACTTCGTTAGCGCATGTTTCAAAATATTACCTCAAAGGTTGAATAAGTACTTTTTCGACCCTTTCATGATTTTCTATCTTAATAAAAAGCCATAGGCCCTAATTTTATATTTCTAGACTCATAAACTCCAAAGATTTTTTAAGTACCCTAAAGATGAAAAAGTACTTTTTTGCCCCCCTTTACCCGAAATGTTCCCTTTCTTTATTCCAGAATCATATCGCTAGGGGACTTAAAATAGGGTAAAAGCTCCCCTTCTCTAACGGATAGTACCAAAAATGGTGAAAACCGCAAAGGTGCGTTTAGTAGTAAATTACGGGGCCGATTTGGGTAAAATTTATTTATAAAAGGTATTTTTTATACTTGGCAAAACGACGGTATTCTATTAATATATATAAAGAAGAAAAAAAGTTGTATGTATGTATGTATGTTTGTATTTTATAGCTGGCTATACCGCTGGACCGATTTCTTGAAAATCTTTGCAGCAGCTACTGATAGTCCAAAAGGAACAATAGGCTATAAATTTTTTGGAAATTTTGAATGCCACTCCCATTTTTTATCTTTAAATATAAAAGGGCCACGATAATAATTGACAAAAAGACTGATTCATTTTCGCACAGCTCAAACAAATAAAGCTAGAGACATGAAATTTAGTCTGTGGCAGGCATTTTTAGAAATTCATATATGTACATATTTAGGGGGTAAAAAAGGCAAAAATCGGTAACCTTATATCTGTTAAACTAATTAAGATACAAACAAAATTTAGCATTGTGTTCTTTCTCAAAAAATAAGAGGATAGGTGTCTGGTATTTTTTTAAAATTCGAGAGCCTAGTGTGAAAAAAAGGGGTATACATTTAATTTTGGTACTTTTTTGGGGCCTCTTGCAACTTCTTAACCAATAAACTTAGAAATAATTTCAACTTCGATCGTCACTCTTGCAAAAAGTATGAACACGTTTTTAGTACTTTTTGAAAATTTTAATTTGTAGGGATAAAAATTGAACTTTTTTTTGGTACTTTGTTAAAGTAAAAAATAAAAAATTTTTGAATTTTGATAGAATTCACGTAAAGGGTCACTTCTACTACTGTACAAACTTGCATTTAAGAAAAAAATTTTGACACTAGAAAGTACCAAAAGGGGGAAAAAATTAAATTTTGTTACTTTTTTTGGGCCAATAAATATAGAAATACTAGCTTACCCGGCAAACGGGTTTTTAATTAAAAAATAACGAATGTATTGTAAATGTGTGGGATGGGATCTACATCAAAAAGAGCAATGAAACGCTGTATACCATGATCGGCGATGAAAAGAAAGCCAATAGTCATTTATTTCTGATCATTACATGTTCAAAAGTTAAACATAAAAAAAGTGATGTATAGTTTATAGTAAGTCCGTCTTTAGCCAACAAAAATAAGCTCGATGGCTTGCCGACGCGAGAACATGCCACGTATAATTGTCCATGTGAAAAACATGGTGTGCCCAAATCTAAGCCGTAAACAGACATCGTTTTGCCTTGCGACTTTTTGATTGTCATTGCAAATGCCAATCTAAAAGGAAATTGAACGCGTTTGAATTCAATTGGGACATCTGTGGGAATTATCGGAATTCGTGGCAGCAAAACATTTTCGTCTTGGAATTTACCATTCAAAATAGTGGCTTCCATATCGTTTTTCATCAATTTTTAATGACCATTCGTGTGCCATTGCACAGTCGTGGTAGGTTCAAATTCCAAAGAAGAATAACCGGAGATCCAACTTTCAGTCGTAGAAGGTGTGGTGGCATGCCTGGCAAATCCAGAGAGTTCAAAGACTCTTTTAGATAATTTACAGCTTGGTTAACATCGCTAACTGTATCGATTGATTTGTATGATACTAAGTCGCCTGTCAACGACTGCTGTATCTGTAAGTTTAAATCGTCGACGTACACATTTTTCGCTGCTAAAATAGCTCTTTTTGCCAGCCACGCATGACTAATGTATGTGGGATACAGTTTTGTTTGTTTCTTTTTTTGTTTTTAAATAAAAATCGTTCTTTTAATGAAGAATAATTAGATTTTTTGTGTTGGTTTTTAAATCGGTGTTCACTTATTACTAACTTAAATTAAATACAATGTTACACACTTCCGCGGCCTTACGCCTCACAACTAGTCATGTCACTCGAGTAAATTCAACTGCTCAACTGTTTTCAAAATACTTGTGTTCTCTCTGTTCTGTCCTTTACTTGTCCGCATGTCCGTTATACTTAATGTCTGGTATGTCCGTTAAACTTAATGTCCGGCATGTTTGACTGAAGTGGATATCCTACAATCGGCCCCCCTGACGGCAATTCGGCTCGGATTGCCATTTTTTCATGAATTCCGCCACTGTAGTGGTTTTATTGGGACCCTCGTGGGAACCAATCTTTTCGACTTCGTATCTCCCGTGAGGTAGTTTGCCTATAACTTTGTAGGGGCCAATGAATTTACCTCTCAACTTAAGTCCGCTGCCAAACTGAGTGCGCTTGATGGCAGCTAGCTCGTCTACATCGTATTCACGTTCAGGTTTTCGCTTACGATTGTATGTCTTACAGTTCTCTTCTTGGATCTTGGCTATGTTTTCTTTGGCTTCGGCCCGCTCGTCGTCTCTATCTTCTTCGAATTCGTGTAAAGCTTCATCAAGCAACATTTTCTGAAGGTCTGGGTAATCTGGTAGCCTCATCTCTATGCCGGTTAACAACTTGAAGGGTGAAAACTGAGTACTTCTTGGGACCATGGAATTTATTATCATCTGGATGCGACGTACGTGTCGGTATCAGTTGGTGGCACTTCCGCCACACAGCTTTGTCAGCATGGGTACGACTATTTTGTGGATACGCTCTACCTGCCCATTGCCCCGTGAAACTCCTGTGGCTATCAGTAAGTGCTGAATATTTTCCCTAGTGCAATATTCTTTGAAAGCTTGTGAAGTAAATGCTGCTCCACGATCTGTAATGACTCTTTTTGGATTACCAAAAATAGATGACTGCCTCTCTAAGCTTTCAATGACTGCCTTGGCATCTGTTGATTTCGTTGGATACAGCCAAACGAATTTCCTGAAACCATCTACCACCACGAATAAGTGATTATTACACTTCTGTGTTGCTTCCATTGGACCGACATGGTCAACATGGTAAGTCGTAAGAGGTCGATCGGCTTTAGCTATTGGGTTAAGATAACCTTCTCTCTTACCTGCCTTTGCTTCGGTGATGATGCCCTCGACGCAACTCTTCACCACACTTGGCACCTTTGCCGCCAATCTTTGAATGTAATACTGCCTTTCAACTAACTCACGTGTCTTTCCTGCGCCAAAGTGACCCTGGTTGTGCGCTAACTTTATGATCTCACCTTCCAACTGGACTGGTACTACTATTAGGTCCTTCGTGGGATCCTTATACAATACTCCAGTTTGCATGTAGAAGTCCTCATATTCTCTATGCTCTAGAATTGCTCTTATAGCCTTGGTACATTCGTCACTTTCTTGTAGGCATCTTATTCTGTGGGTCAGACTACTTTCTAGCATTAAACAAGCCATTCTGCTAAGCGCGTCTACATGTCTCATCTTGGTACCAGGTCTCTATCTGGTATGTAAATTCCTGCAGAAACATTGCTCACCTTGATATTCTTGCTGGTACATCATCCTTGTTCATGGTCATCTTAAACGCATTGCAGTCAGTCACGATTTTGAACGGTATACCAAGCAAATAAACTCTCCATTTCTTCAACGACTCTACGATCGGTAGAACCTCTTACTCATACGAATGATATTTCTCCTCATACGGCTTCGTTCGACGACACATGTACTGGACTGGGTGTAACTGTAGATCGTCCAAACATTTCTGCAAAAGAACTGCACCATAGCCGTATTTGCTGGCATCCGCATGTACCTCCGTGACCGCGTCTGGGTTATAAAGATTTAAAACTGGAGCGCTAACAGGAGCGTCCATCAATTTTCGGCACGCCAATAAAACCTCGTCTGTAACTCGAAATATACAATTTTTCCTTAGCAAATCGGTAAGAGGCTTTGCCACAGTGGCATAATCCTCAATAAATTTTCCGAAATATGACGTCAACCCTAAAAACCTCTGCACCATTTTCCGATCGGTGGGGATTGGAAACTCCTTGACAGCCCTTCATTTACCATCACACGGCCTTATGGAGCCATTCTTAACAACATACCCAAGGAAATTAACCGTTTCTTGCAACACTTGACACTTGTCCCATCTGATACGTAAACCACTCGAAGCGGCTTTGCATCAAAAAATTCTTAAAGCCCGCCGTTACATCCTTGGAGGGAATGATGATGTCGTCCATATAGACCAGTACGGTACCGTCACGTATAAAATCTCTGAAAACTGCCGATATAAATCGAGTAAACACGGCTGATGAATTACTTATACCAAAAGGCGCATACAAAAACTCGAATTGTCCATTATAGGTCACAAACGCGGTATATCTTCTAGATTCTTTCTCCAGTGGAACATGGAAAATCCATTTTGAAGATCTAACGTCGTATAAAAACTTGCACCTTGCAACTTATCTAGCATCTCGTCCATTAAAGGCATAGGGAAATGGTCACGTACGGTTTTTTGATTAACACAATCTGTAGTCACAACACAGTCTTTTCGAGCCGTCTTTTTTCGACGCTAACACAATTTGCGATGCATATTCTGACGTACTAGGCTGCACAATTTTCTCCTTCAACCACTCTGACACCTGTTTGTCCACTATGACCTGATCAGCGATTGGTAAACTTCTGGGGCGCTGATAAACTGGTATATCGTCATTTAAAGTTATCTTTATTTTAATAGGGCTTTCGATATTTCTTGCTGGCTGATACTCGGTTATTGCCTTCATCACTTGCTTTTTTAATGATTCATCTAAATGCTCCAAGCCAATCTGGACATCCTGCTTACTCTTCTCCACATTCAAACATATGCCCGAAAATTCTTCTAATAATAGGTTTCTCTCTACAGGTTTCTTGAAAGTCATTTCTCCATCAGTAATTGTTATTTCGGCTTTCCTTATTAGGGCATTGCCTAGCATCACTGAGTGATTGATGTCACGTTCACCCACCACATAGAATGTAATTTCGAAGTCTAACTCATCTATTCGAACAATTTCATTGAAATGACCCATTGTGACAATCTCGCTGTCACCAATTCCGTAAAGTCTGACTTTCTCCGGCACTAAATTCATTTCGCCCAAAACGAACAGCATATCAAATCGTATCAAACATAAATCACATCCTGTATCGACTAACGCAGACATCATCTTGCCCCGTACCAAAATATTTTTAAATATCATCCCAGGACCCTACGTACCATGTTTGCTTGATCACTTACTGCCTTCGCGACTTTCTTCACCGACTTATTTGTTGTACATTCAAACAAACGATGACCAAATCTTTGGCATTTAAAACATTTGTGCTGCTTTTCAGGGCATTCCCTTGCAATGTGTGACTTTACGCAACACTTGTAACATCTTCTTTCGTTTTTATCCGGTTCTTCCTTAGGTAAATCTAAACTTTTAGCAACGGCTACAGCTTCCTTCCCCTTGTATGACGACCCAGGGTAAGCGCGTGTCCTCTCATACACCTTTATTTGTTTCTTGAGATCGTGTACGCTATCGGCCTGATACAACACCGTCTTGTTCAATTTCGAATCAGGGATACCATTGATAAAAAATTCCACTATACTCTTCTCATCTAAATCTTTTTGACCACCTATTTCCATGATACCGTATAAATATTCCATCAGTGATTCATTTTTGTTCAACCGTCTGCTACGAATTTGCCGAATAACTTCTGCTATCAAAAAACGAGTACCAAACTCACTTCTAAGTGCCTCTCTCAACGAACGCCAATCTCTTATGCCTCTCTGACTCCTTATAAACATTTTTGCAGCACCTAGTAATAATTGTTTCCCGTAGACAAACATCTGAAGCGACGACCACTTTAACATGGTGCCCATTTCTTCGAATTCGGTTAGCCACTGAATAAAGTCAGGTGTACTAGTTCCAGAAAACTGCGACAAACTATCTTCCACATCTCTAAGGGTGTATATATCACCACGCAAGGAGAAATCCATGGCATCATTATCCGCATCAGAAGAACCGCCTGCACTAGTATCTCCCTCAGCCTCCCCGTCAGTATCGGTTGCGTCAAGCTTATAGTATCCTAAAAGTCTATTCTGTAAGTCTTCCTTAAGTCCTTGCGTGCCTTAACCGAATTCGCCCAACTTCGTCCTCAATGGGCCAACGCCCAAACCTAAAATCTCATCACGATTCATGTTCAAACAGTCGCAAAATTCAGCGGTCATACACAAGAAAACTAAAGCTACGACTATGCGGAAGGTGCAACCAAATATTAATAGAAATGTTTATAATACAGCAATATCAATAATAATAAAAGTAATAAAATTTATCAATACTCTCAATTCATTAAAAATACTGACCACGTCAAAACAAATTTAGTTCTTAAGGTTCAATCATTCAGTATTTTTTCGCTTAACTATTTTCGTTCGACTCTGATTTTTATTTATATACTTGAATTCATTCATTAATCATTAATCTCAAATTTTTAGATTCAAATTTTATTCTTTCTTTACTTCAAATTCTTCTCCTCTTAAGTTTTTCTTTTTCTTCTTAATTTAATTCTTCTTCAATTTTAATTTTGATCCTTCTTTAATTTCTTAAAATTTTAATTCCTCTTTAATATCCCATAATTTTAATTCCTCTTTTAATTCTAAATTTAATTCTTTTTTAATTTTAAATATAATTTTTCTTTAATTTTAAATTTAATTTTCAGTACATCTTTTAATTTTAAAACATCTTTAATTTGTATACATCTTTCATCATTAATTTCTAAAACATCTTTAGCATCTTTAATTTCTAAAACATCTTTAGCATCTTTAATTTTCATACATCTTTTAATTTTAAATATCTTTAATTTGTATACATCTTTCATCTTTAATTTCTAAAACATCTTTAGCATCTTTAATTTTTATACATCTTTTAATTTTAAAACATCTTTAACATCTTTACAAGGTATAATTCTTCTTAATGGAATAAAATACTTAGCTTAATTTTTCTGCTTGTAACCCACTGTGATCTACTTTGACATTACTTCTCATTGACCAATGCAGCTAAAACTGTTTTCCTCTGTAATGTTATACGACTGCAACTTCTGACTTCTTACAGCAAAATAATATCTTCATCAAGGCTTTTCAAACTTTCACAACAGCAAATTCAATCAGTTTAGAAATTCTTTGCTTTGTGCTTTGTAACATTAACAGCACTCATTTACTCACTGAGCAACACACATTAAAATCAACCACCTTTTTAAGTCGCATACACAAGAGCAGAAAGTTTTTTGAGCACTAACATTCGCTTACTGTTTTTACACTCAACTTTTTTGTAGACTTTTTTACACAACGTTGTTTATTTTTATTTTTTACTTCTTTTAATTTCTTTACTTCTTTTCCTTTTCAAGGTTGCCTGTTTGTAACTGTTTTTAGTTTTTGTTGCTTTTAATGTTCATCTCTCTTTTTTTTTCTCGGAATCTTCTAGAATTTTAACAAATTCTTTACTTGTATTTCTTGAGTTTTTTCTGTAGAATATTTAATTTACTGGGCAGTTTCTTGCTCTAATAATAAAAATTGCGGTTGAGCCCCCATAAAAAACTGTGGGATACAGTTTTATTTGTTTCTTTTTTTGTGTTTAAATAAAAGTCGTTCTTTTTATGAAGAATAATTAGATTTATTGTGTTGGTTTTTAAATCGGTGTTCACATTATTACTAACTTAAATTAAATACAATGTTACAAACTTCCGCGGCCTTACGCCTCACAACTAGTCATGTCACTCGAGAAAATTCAACTGCTCAACTGTTTTCAAAATACTTGTGTTCTCTCTGTTCTGTCCTTTACTTGTCCGCATGTCCGTTATACTAAATGTCTGGTATGTCCGTTATACTTAATGTCCGGCATGTTCGACTGAAGTCGATACCCTACATATATTGTCTGCGTACATCGGGGAATATGCGGTCAATAAGAGCATTGTGCGAATCAACGATAGTGCAAAAATTAGTGGGCAATTTGATGCATCCAGTATTTTCGTAGACAGCAACTTTTCCATCGCCGATATCTAATAATTGGTTCGAGAACGTGCCAGCAGACGGATCTTGCAGCACTTGGACGCGCATGTTTATTTTTAGCTGGACTTTTTCCACATAACGCCATAGTGGCGATGATTTCAAGCAAGCGTTGATCTCATTAGCGTACGTTGAACATAAAATGACGGGAAGTGTTTGACAAAAATCACTTGAAAGGAGTAACAGAGTGCCACCACATAATTTATCGGTTTTTATACTCTTTACACATAAACATGTGGTAAGGGTATATATAGGTTTGTCATTCCATTTGTAATTTCTTTATTATTCATTTGTGGCTCTATAAAGTTTATATATTCGAGATCCTTATAGATAGGGAAGTCGATTTAGCCATGTCCGTCTGTCGGTTATTATGTTGAAATCAAGTTTTCGTAGCTCGCATAGGTCAGCCAAGGTTGTTTGTGGTTTCAAACTTTTGGAAATACTTGCGAAAAAATTGGTATTGATAACTGACAAGATCCATCAATAACCGGCTGAGATATAAGCAAAGAAAGACGACTGCTTCGTTATTTTTAAGTTTTTTTCCACTCAAAAATTATTATATTTGTGTGTAAAACATGTCATTTTGGGAATTTTAAAGAAAAAAATTTCCGATTTTTAAGCAAAAAAAAAATTTTTTTTGTTAAGTTATATGCAAAATTTGTTTTTATTTTTTGTTTGTTTTTTAACACAAAAATAATTATATTGGAAAATAATGTGTTTTAAAAAAATTTACTAATATACACACATAGATAACGTTGTGATGGGTATATAAGATTCGGCATAGCCGAATATAGCTCTCTTACTTATTATAAGCTAGTATCATACTGTTTTCCATGTCTAAATTAATCCGTGTTTCAAGTTTTATCAATATTGGCCGTTTATTTCTTGAGTAGAATATAATTCTTTTTAAATTTAATTTGTATCTTGTTGAGTTTAGCAGATTAGACTTACTTACTTAGATGGCTATGAACAACCGTTAAGGTC
>NDXZ01000911.1:0-13177 GCA_003055125.1 Paykullia maculata
TATATATACCCTTATCACCTCTGGTGAAGGGTATAATGAGAGCAAGTGGGAACTCTGCCCAGCTGGTTTTGTATACTGTTGATGAATAAAAAAAATAAGAAATCAGAAATGCCAAAAAAATTAAAAGTATTTTTATTTATTAAAAAAAAAAAAAGCAATATTTAAAGGACTTATTACCCTTTTTAAGTTAATTTTATATATTGAAAGTATATTTTAACTTGCCTATAGTATACTTTTTTTAAAAGTATACTTTACAACTCTTAAAGTATACTTTGTTTATGACTATGATTATGGGCCATTGTCTTTAAATCATAGTTTGACTAAACATTGAAAGCTTTTTTTACAAAAATAAAATATTATTGATTTGTTTGAATCAGAGTGTAATCAAAGTCTAATTTTACCAACTGTCAAGTAGAATTGGGTTTTGAAAGTGGAGAAACTCAACTTCTTTAGTTAAAAAATCAAATAGGTTTTTAATGACCCGTCTATTTACAAACAAAAATATAAAAATTTTATTTTCCTTCTTTTTGTCTATTCACAAAAAAAACAAAAAAATTGTTTTAATCACCAAAATGATTCAACCAAGGAAAAAATTTTCAAATTTGCACCTATCACCAAAATGATTATATGAATTACTTAAAATATTAAATATATAAAAACAGCGATTTTTTTTCCAATTAACAAAATTTTATATTTTTATTAAAAAAATAAATTATTTTATTAATCAAATGTTAATTGAAAAAATATGAATTGAAAAGAAAAAATGTACGCCATCTCTCGTTGCCTCGAAACAACGTCTCATACGATTGGGTGGTGTGTACAGATCCTTGCTAAGTTAAGTGGTATGTGTGGCCTTTTTTCAAATTTTAATTTTAATTTATTTAATTTCTTCCTCTGCCGTGATTCGAACCGGGGCACTTAGGTTTTAAAGTTCGACAACTACACCATGCAGCCGACAAAAATATAAAAAGCAAAATCATTTTTAAATATTTTAAAACTTTAATGGTAAAAAACCAATATTTTCAATAGGAGCTTAACTCAATTAAAAATTAATTCTTTAATTCAAAAAAAAATTTTTCAATAAAGTACCCAATTGAAAAAAAATAAAATTGTTGATTAAATAATTAATTGAATTTATTAAAACCGTAATTAAATTTAATTCTGAATTCTAATAACATCTTAATTGAAAATTTTTTTTCGTTGCTGGTAAGAAAATGGGGCACTATTGGACTTAGCATTATTATATTTTTTTAAATAATACCCCTATAAAAATGTTTCCTAAAATAAATTTTTTTACAATTATTATTATTTCTTTATGTTTACATATCTAACGTTTTGCGTTATAGAAAAACTTATCCCATAGTGACACTGTGGTAACATCTACACAAAAATGAGTCACGATGGCCAATGGTAACACTTTTTATTTTAAAAATGACATACAGACTTATCACTTGCTATTCAAAAATATATATAGTTGGAGTGGGGGGCGAGAGTGAAATCTTCCTTATAAATAAAGAAATTCGTTATAGCTTTTTGGTTTAATACTTTTGTTTTGATCATATATTAATACATGATTAGATGAGGGGCCGTTGTATACAAACAAAGTAGATTTAATAATAAAGAGAAAATAATTATTGATATGTTAAACTTTTTTTTTTTATATAATTAAAATGCATCTGACACTTCTCTACATATTAAGAACTTATTCAAGATTTTTATAAGAAAGTTTCCCATAAATGATATATATTTGTTTAGGTCTCACTTAATCATCTTTGTTTCTTTAAATACAGCCTGATTTACTACACAGAGGGTGTGAGAATTGTAACTTTAAATTATATTGTGAATGCGCCATTTGTAGCGTCTCCATGTCTAAATTGTTTTTCAATATTAACATGACATAAAATTTTTTTTCAAAATAAGGATTTTCTTTGGTAAAACATTTTTTTCTATTTATTTAAAAAAAACCAGCCTTTATTAAAATTACATAAAAGCATTATTTAAAAATTACACTATAAATTATCAAAGGAGCCAACAAAGGTGTTTTTATTTGTTTTTAAATTTTGTTTAAGTTGTAAATTAAAGTTTTAATTAATTTTTAAATGTTGCAGCAATTAGCAATAAATTATGCCAAGTTGCTGTAGAAATACCATAGAGTTTATTAACATTTTTAAATGATAAATTTTTTTATAGTTAAACATTTTTCTTGTTGTTGTTGTTGTTTTTTTTTCTCTCTCGTTTAAATATTTATTATTTTAAGCCACTTTTTAATTTTAAAGACCATTAAAACAAACAACTATAAAATATTCATAGAAACTTTTCGTATTAAAGCTTTATGTTATGCGTGTTGGGGTTTATCGTTAAATTTTTTAATATTTTTTCTTTTAGTTCTTGCCTTTTTTGCTTGCTTATTTTTTATTAATTCAGTTAAAAAGGGGGGGTGGGTAAGAGTGATTTAATTTTTGGAGGAAAATCAGAGGATTGTTGTTGTAAAACTTCAATCATAAAAGTATTTACGTTAACAATGTTAATAAAAATATAAATTATTTAAACAACATGTTACACAAAATGTTTACTTTTGTTACCTGTTTTTGTGAAAAGTAACCTCAAGAGCGTTTAAGTGCGAAGTAACGTTTTATTTCACTGGCTTTTTTTTTAGGTTTCGAACCTATTTTGCTGGTTTTCATTAGGGTAATTTATAGATCATTAAAAAAATACTTAAAAAAAGTTTTATTACTTTTTGGGCAGTATTTTAAGGGCAGCTGTGTTAGCAAGTTACCCTTAGTAGGGTAATAGAACTTCATAAGAATCGAATACAAAATTAAAATATGAAACAAAAACTTTCAGCTGATTCTTTGCCCACTTTCCTTTATGGTGTGATGAGGGGTACAGAAATTTGGTTTTTAATACTTTACTGAAATAATAAAAACAAATCCTTTATCTATACCAATTTAAAACATACTGAATTAGTTTAAAATAATAAAACAAACCTTTTTTAAGAATTTAAAAAGAATAACTAGTTTATAATTTTTTACGTTTAAATAATTTTTTTTTATAAAATCATACAAAAACTGTTTTTATTAAATATGAATAAAAAAATAATAGAAAAAAGAAATCTTACATTTAATCTAAAGGTATTAAACCTTTATAATAATTATTTAAACGTAAGAGTAGTTAGATAAAAAAAATACTGCAAATATCTATAATAAATGGAAACGCATATAAATAATGAAAAAGTTATAATCCTTTCAACTTTAAAACATATTTTGTAGATTTCCTAAAACAATCTTACAATTACCCGCTCTCTCTCACTCATTTATCCTGCCGAAATTCATTTGTTTTATCCCCTTTAAAATTTGTATTTGAATTGTTTATTTTATAAAACAATATAATATCCAAAAGACTATCAAAAAACCATTTACTACAAAATAAAAATACAAACGAAAACAAAACAACATTTTTGTTTTATTTCTATTTTAGCTCTGGGAGAAAAACAAATGTAAAACTAACACTCACACACTTGTATGAATATTGCAAAAATAAAACTAATATTGAATAGGAAATGAAAATTAAAATATAAATAAATTGTTAGGAGTTGTTGCAATGTGTCACTTGTGTATGTTGAAGGACAATAAAATAAGAGAATAGAAGGAAATGAAAAAACAACATTTTCTTTTTGAAATTAAATTGCAATAATTAAAAACATACAAGCGTGCTAGTTATGTAAGTTGATGTGTTGTTGATATTTAAAAAACCGGTTATCAAGCGGGTTTAAATCGGTTTTTTAATGTTTGTTGAAAAAATGAACAAATGTAAGAACCTTGTTTAAATAAGTAGAAACAATTCTAATGAATGCCAAAAAAAAATGTTTTTTTTTAATTCTTTATTTATTAATAGACATACTGTTTACACATTTTTTGTGAGTCAGATGGGTAAAATAATTAGAATGAATTATTTTATTTTTTATTTTCAAACAAAGAAAAAGCAAAATTAAAAAAGCTCTGATTACATAATATGTCGAAAAAAATCCTTTAAATAATTTCTAATAAAAGAAATCACTTTTATGTTAGAAAAAATTTCTATTTATGGGCTTATTAAGATCAATTAATCCATTAATAATAGAAGATTGGCCAGAAACTAAAAAACTTTTTAAAAATCGTTTAATATAAAGACGATGGTTAAACAATTATTTACCTACCTTACTTTGTGTCTTTTAGTTAAAGAATTTGTCTTTTTATTTAAAAATCATACAAATATTCGATAAAAATTCACTTTTGTAACAGTTAAACTATTTTGAAATATTTTTTAAATTCATACTTGTATGTCTTATAAGGCTTTTGTAAATTTAAAAAATTTTATAGTTTAGAGGATAAGCATGTGTACATATTTATTTGTACATATTACTTTTAATTTCATTTTCTTGCGAAATATAAATATTAATATATTTTTTTTAATAAAATATTTCCAAAAATGTGTACAAAAACTGAAAAATTACCCACAATTAAAAATCAGGTCAAAATTTAAAAAAATATTAACAATTTTTAATATCAACAATTTTTCCCTTAATCCCATATTTAAAGTCTTAAAAAGATTGATTTTTTTATGATATTAAATTTAGTCCATACAAATTTTTCGCCCATATCTTTGCTTATTCTGTTGATTCATGCCAAAGGCAAGTAAAACATTTTTTTGCTTATATCTCGTTAACTGTCGGAACTTGGTTTCAATAGCAAGAATCAACAAACGGACAGACGGATGGACCGGCATGGCTAAATCGACTTCCCTATCTATAAGGATTCAGAATATATATACTTTATGGGGTTGCAAATGAATATTGTAGGAATTACAAAGGGTATAACAAAAAGTTTGAGATACAGCCAATAGATATATTTAAAAAAACTTAACATAAACATATTTTGTCATATTGTCGAATTTTCTTTTAAAATTTAAAATGACTTTTTATGTACTTTTGACAATACAACAAGACAACATACCTTGTGAAAACCACCAATCTAATATATATTTGTTTTAATACGTATTCTTGTAACAAACTTCAGTGGACGTGCGTCACGCCCTAATCTTTATCGTTTAAAACCATATTATTAATTAGAAAATAATTGCTTTAAATTTAATTTTAAATTCATAATTTTTTTGATTTAAAATTTACAAGTTTAATAAATGTTTGCAGATATGTAAAGTCGATAATTTTGGAAGACTTTTAGTGTTTTGTAAAGAAATTATTTTTTGCAAAAAATAAAAAAAAACAATTTTTAGTTAAAGCCCAATTATTAGAAAAATGGTTAACTAATCGAAATAGGTTCTTTTTTTATAAAAAAACCCGGTTAACCGGTTTTCAATTTTTCAATACTCTACTTCCAAATACAAAGGGAGATATATCCGACATTTTAATGAATAATTGTTTTTATCTTTTTATGCAAACAATTTTGTATATTTTTTTAAATTAAAAAGGGAGATTTATGGGAGATGTTATGTTTTAAATATTAAAATTACTTATTTAAAAATTTCTCTTTTGTTGTGGTTTTTAGAAAACATACAAAACTTATACACATGTGCTTGTCAAAGGGTTTGTAAACTTGTGTTGAACGTTTACCAAACAAAACTAGAAGTATACAGCAGAATCTACTTCTTAGCTTTCGATAGTCCTGCACCTACTCTAAATTATACCGCATATTATGTTTATAAAATCTGCATATTCAATCGTGTTAAAAAAATTTCAACAAAAGCAGAAAAAGCCCAGAAAACTAAAATTTTTTTTTATTTGTAGACTTAATTAAAAAGTTAAATAAAACTAAAATGTAGATAACAAAAAGACAAAATTTAAAATTTTTTCATCTTTGTAAAGTAAGAGTAAAATAGTAAATTAAAGAGGAAATATCCAACATTCAGTGCATTTTGTATTATGAGATTAAAAAATACATGGTTTATTAGGAATATTTGAAATCAGTATTTTAAAGTTTTACTAATTTAAGAAGAGATCTCAGGACTTAATCTAACTGGTCTCCTTTGGTGTTTATTTTCTTTTTTAGAAAACAGAAAAATATTTAAATAATTAACTTTGCAAAGGGGATACAAGAAAAAAGTCGTACACAAGATGGTAAGGAAAACAAAGCAGCAGGACAGGTTACATTAAAAGTCGGATAAGACCGAATAATAACTCGAATTTTTTTTTTTTAATATAAAAAAGTTTTTAATTTATGTTTACCAGTATTTGTTTAAGTTTTCACATAAACTCGATACAGTTTTGAATTAAAGAATCTAAAGAAGAGCTTAACTAAAAAAAAACTAATTTTGAAATGTAGGCCAATAACCAGAAACTAATACACACAAACATAATACGTCTCACAATTCATTCACATACAAGAAATAATAATAACTTCTTGGATTGCAACATTCATGCAACTTAACAGGCAACGCAAAAAGAAACTTCATTGGCAGTAAAGAAAATAAAACAAAGGAAAAGAAAAGAAAAGCAAAAATGAATGTCTCTAAGTTGTTCGTCTTAAGCTCGACAATTGTAAAATGTACAATAGACTAGACATATGTATGTATGTACATCTAATATTTTTTTCTGCCTTTTTACTAGATCCCTCAGAGTAGAGACGATGTTCTTGTGAAGTAGAGTGATACTAGCAGTACCGCTAGAATAAGAGAATAATGTATGTGTATGTGTGTGTATGTGTGTGCATTTGTTTGTACAGACATATATTCTTTAGTTGACTGTACTTTAAGTAAGTGATATTGTTATTGTGACTGTTGATTTTGTTTTTCTGTTATAGTGTAAGTAATGCTTGTTACTACATGATTACAAATGTTTTATAGTGGTTGTTGCTGTTGTTGCAACAATTGTACTAGTATGTTGTATACTTCAAGTCAAGAGTCTTTTAGCTAAGAAATTTTAGTTTCTACTACATTCTTGTATTAATATATATTTTTTCTATGCATTTTTAACAACATATTTTGTTGGCTGTTGTAGTTATAGTTAAGTTTGTTTTTTCTTTTATTTGACGTTTTATTATCATACCCAAAACAGATATATATATACTTATAAAAGCAAGTTTGATTGTTGTACATAAACATACATACATACATACATACATATTTATAGATGTAAAAATGTAAAAAAAATTTTAATTTATATACAAACACATGCATACATACATATGTATATGTGAGTTAGGGGATTCGAATACAGCTTTAACAACTTTTAAATTTAAAGTTTTTTTGTTCGCCTTAATAATACATTTAAAAGCATGTGTCTTAAATTAGATATAATAGTTTCCAATAATATTAACACAATACATAAAAAGAAGACATCCTAACACACAGACATAAGGACGATATCATGTTTTTATCTCTTTACTAAAGTGACATTCGCTTGATTGTCAGCTCAAGCATGTTTTCTTAGGGTTTTTTTTTTGCTTTTTATCTAAAATGACATAAGAAATAATTGCAGTTAGAACATCTATTTCGAAGAAGAAGTCCCAACAAAAAGCTCAAGAGTTTTTTGACACACATAAACATAATCAATTATTGCTATTATGCCAGTTAAAAAACAAAAATAACTACATCCAGAGAGTTATCAAAATATGTATATGATAACCATAATCTAAGAGCAATATACAAGACAAACATACATATAATGATTCTTGCAACCGTATGTATGATCTTGGCATTAGCGTAAAATATAACTACAACCATAATATGTTTGTGACAATCATGAATATGATTTTAGTAACCATAGTATTTTGAACATAATTCTGTAATCACGTTTCGTGATCTGAGTTAACAAAATGTAAACGACCTTTCAGCAAACGAGCTGAGCTTAATGGTATTATTTGGGTTTAGGTAATTTCCAGTAGAGAGTTGTGATTTTAAATGAGACTTAGTCGCAATTCACACTATGCAAGTCTTATTTTTAAGTTCAGTTTTTTGTGTGCGAAAGAAAGAGAAAGGAATAAAAGCAGTTCAGACTCGCTTGTACTGTCAAGTTGTTTTGTTTTGTCATTCGTTAAATGTAAAACACAAATGTGTGTACATGGTATACACAAATTACAGTTTTAACACAGTTTTTACCGTTGAATTATTGAGGTGATTTCCTGTAGTCGGTCTTTTATTGGAGAAAGGGTTAATTGTGGTACAACATTTTTGGGCTACTGAAAGTCATAAATCAGTTTCGACCAAAAACGATAGAAATTACAACGGTTGACAGTTAAACAGAGGGGCAAACATAGCCTATTCGAGGCAGAAAATTATTTGAAGAAAATTATTGTTTTAACTTAAGTTCAGTTTGGGACTATTTTGTTTTTGGCACAACAAACATTAGTAAAAGCAAAGAAAATATATGGTTGGATATGGTGGCGGAATCATACTGCAATTGCTTATATGATTGCCGCAACGATATAATTTTGTAGAAAGTCTAGATAATTAAAGCCATAATTTATATGTTTGTGTTGACAATTTACTTAATAGTTAATGGTAATATAATAAAATTAAACTCTTTAAATATATGATAACCAGTATCTAAGACAAGTGTTTTTCTGATTTGCCGTAACCACGTTAATAGTTGGTAAAAACATTTTACTAACGCTTGCAACAAGTATTCTGTGGCCCTCATAAGACACATTTTTGCAAAAGTTTGGCTTAATTATGTGTTTAGATTGAAATCAACACCGAAAAGTGACACAAACTGAAAGCGTTTTAGCCGAGTTCTCTTTTATTTTTAATTTGGTTCTGCGGGTCCTAACCAGGGGGCTAATTCTTTCATTCGATAGCGATCGAGTTTTACTCGAACGTGCGAGTTTTCTTTGCCTTAGATATAGGAATTCCAATTGGAATTGTTACATTTCGATCGCTTTCGAATGCCAGAATTAGCCTCCAGTTGTTATAACTATAACCAAAATTACTAAAACTTTAAATATTTTCTTCACCCTCGTTAAAAAAAAGGTTCTATTCACAATGCACTGAGCATTTTTCAAGCGGCGGTTACATTATGTAGTTGAAACTTTAACTATGATTTTTATATTCCAACAATGCCTTAACGAATTAAAAACCAAATATATTTTTTTAACTTTTTTTTCCGAACCATTATTTTTTTTTCTGTTTTTTTTTATTACTTAAAGCAATTTTTCATTTTAATAGTATTTTTTATAGTTTTTTTTTCCCATTTTTTTTGCTTCTTTTTATTTTGCCTCAATGTTTAAAAGCTTTTTCTTGTCTTGCGTTTACGTTTATGGCGCAAAGTTTTGATGTTGCGAAAAAGTTGTTAAAGGACCAAAGAGATTTTTGCAATTTTCTTTTCTTCATATGGTTTTGTTTTTAGTTTTTCTTCACGTCCAAATGAGCTTTATATTAAGGCTAATTTGCTCTAGCAATGTTTCTTTCCGCTTGATGTCGGAAGTTAAATCAGTTTAAAATTATTTTCATTAATTTCTTAGCCGGAAGCACAAAAGTATTATAGTTTTTCAAAGCTTTGCTAAGATGATGTGTTTGTCTTACTGTATTGTTTTTGTTTTCTTAATGTGTTATATGAACGAAGAAAAAATTTTCTTTAATCGTCTTGGCTGCAAGGGGTTTTGTTGAGACAAAGGGATTTTGTTCAAGCGAAAAAATAAATGATAAATATTATATTAAATAATAAAATTATATCATTTAAAAAAATGTTAAAAAATTAAGAATCTTTTTTTTTTAGATTTATTTTCTTAATAAGCTTTAGACATAAAAAATAATCTCTGCTTTTGCCTAATCTGCAACATAAATTCATCTCTGTTTAATCGTTTCATATAAAAATAAACATATTTTATATCAAAGCAAAACAATTTTTTTACATCTGCATAAAAAATGTCACCAATTTTAATAATAATCTCATAATAATTGCCAAAATTTATAATCAAATTAAACACTAACAACAACTTAGATAATAAATTCTGTTAATAAGACGACCGTTTTTTTTTATTCATATCGTTTCATGGGATCGTAAAAACACATATAAAAAAGTACAATATATTTTTGAACAACATTACGAAGTAAAATAAATTACAATGTTTCATAAAGTATTGAATCGTATAAACACATACAAACATACATACGTTTATGTAAAAGACACACGCACATACAACATTAAATATACATACACACGTAAATGCGTACACACATACATACATATGTGTGTGATGGGGTATAAAATGTATTTATTTCTATTATTAACCACGATGCCACTTTAAACAAATGAAGGATGTTTGTTTGACTAAATAAATGAACAAAGGGAAAGAATGGGGAGCAAAGATAGCAAAAATAAAAGTCATAAATAAGTAAATGTCTAAAATACTCGTACATATGTATGTATGTACATATGTATATAAAATGCTATCACTGCCGTCAAAGTAATTAAGAAGGGAATATAAAAATGTATATGTAGGGAAATTTACTGATAACCGCAAAAGTTATAAAACAAAATGTACAAATACATTAGCAACGATGTAAATTAAATGTTCTTACACAAACACATTTCCAAAGCAGAGTCGTGGAAAAATGTTTCCATATCCGTAAACACCCCTGACAAAATTTTTTTTCTTCATTGAAATTAATTTATCAGGGCTGTCAGAGTGATTTTATTATTTTTCTAACAATAATCTAGATCGATTTTATTTAAAATGTTTAGAATCGCGTTTTATTTTGTTAGTTCACAAATATATAAACACATCTTTGATTTTTCGTTTTTATAATACACCTTAGAATGAACAAGTTCAATGTAATAAAATTATTAAATAAAAAAGTAAAAATAAAATTTTGGTAATAAAATTTAAATATTTCTTATAAGCAGTTGTGGTAGTGATAAAGAAAATAAGTTATTAGAACGGCGTTATCGTTGCGAAAAGAACACATAAACAGTTTTTTAAGCGGAACAAAGAAATGGGTATTTAAAAAAGGAGTTAAACAAATAAAAACATTATTATATTAAAATCAATTCATAACGCTTGGATTATTGTTAGTATAAATCAAAAAATAAAATACATAAATAAATATCGTCGGTTGACTAGTGGTTTGCTGCATATTACATTAAAAAACTCTGACCTTCCTGAAAGAGAGAGAATGTCATAAGAAGTCGTTTAAATATTAGGTCGTCAAAATTTTCTTTTTATTGAAAAGAAGTAATCAGGAGAATATCCTTTAAAAAAATACTTTTGGACAATATTTGAGAACTAATTATTTCAGCCTCACTCCTTGTTTGTATAACTACATATGGGCAAATCTCAGAAACAGTCTACCAAGAAAGCATTTTTCAAATTAATCTAACTCAGTTTTTTTTTTTAATTAAATATTAGACCAGATGTTTAGTTTTATAAATAAAAGAAAAACAAGTTATTTAAATGATCATTAATACAAAAATTATTGCCGAATCCTACCCTACCTCAGATCTCTTAAGATTATACAAAAAATTAAATTTTTTTAGGTGATCATATGATTACTTTAGTGTTAATATAGATGGTCCGATCGAAAGCCATATTTTTATTCATTCAATTCTGTTCAGTTTTAGTAAAAATTTTTATTGTTTACTATTTTGGAAAGATTGAAATTAGGCATGAAATGTCAGGTCCATACGTTGTAGCGTGCGTCACGGAATATAAGGTTTTTTATATTGTGTGTAGAAAAAAAATTTTTTTTAAAGTTTTCTATATTTTTAATCAAGTTCATATTCTGCTTTTAAGCAAATAAAAATTAAAATTTTTAAAATAAAAAAAATATTAGTATAACAATTTCTGTAGCGTGTGTCATGATTTGAGTTCTTGCAAAAATTTTATTAAAGACCTGTTGCAATTGTTTTTGGATTATTGGTGTTAGGCAAATTACAGAGCCAAAAAAAAAAAACATACATGTATACAAAAATACATTCATTCATTGCTACCGGAGCTCTTTTTCACATTTTTCCTATGTTCCCATCTAACTTTGGCAACTTTTTAAAAAAAGTGTGTTGTGACGAGGCCAATGAAGTTTGTATGACGAAGTAATAAAAACATACATCTTCATATTTTTTAATATCTCGAAAACTAGTAGACTTTTAGCTTTTTTTTAAAGTTATTAAAAAAATTTTTTTTTTAAATTATTATTATTTACAAAGAAATTTGTATTAAATTAAAGTTCTTAACCCTTGATATCTTGCCAACTGTAATCAAAAATAATTTTTTTTTAATCTTAAGCACAAGCAATATGTTTTAATAATTTAAAACAACAGGGTTGTCACTGTTTATCAAAATTCAAATAAATTAAACCGTTTTCAATATATAAGTGCATTACTACACACATTCACAAAATTTTGTCAAAATCAGAAACCATCTGGTAAAAATAACATGGAATTACTCTACTGGAAAAAATGAAACGTGCGTCACGTATCATGCGTCGCAAAGGGTTCACGGATGTTAATAAAAAACTACAAAATTTGTTGGCTCTAATTAATTTATTTTAGATTTCTCTAATATTCATTTTTCTTTTAGGATTTAGGTTTTTTGTGCTCTTTTGTGTAATGCAAAACTCGCTTAAAATTGCGTTCGTCACGCAGGATTTGGCCACATGTATAGTAGCTGTTCAGAGCTACTACAAGTACAAGTTGCTTTCTTTTGTTTTGTTGTACATTAGTGTTATTTGTTGTATATATCTGTGGCAATAAATCATAATGGCTTAAGTCGAAATTTCGAGTTTTGAGATATTAAGGGTTTTGTCTAAAATGAATTGTATTTGGTTTTTATATAAAATTTTTGGCCACAGAAAAAGATGCACTTTTTTTAGAACAAAACTGTTAATTTCATAAAAAACAACGTTTTATTAGTTAATATTCGTGATTTTTTAAAAAAATAAAAACTTAAGTGAACTTAAGCTACTATATTGAAAGACAAAATAATTTTTATTGATACTAAGTCGAGATAAGTGCTTTGGGTAAATTGAAAAATGCTGAAAACTTGAGGTTAGATAATTTTTTATAAAAGCTTAGTTGAATATAATTTTTTTTTAAGGAATAATTTGAATAATTTGCACTTAAGTGTATACAAGTTTTAATGCTCAAACATTTAAATATTGATGTAGCTACCGTTAAAAAAACTAAGTTGAGTTAAGTTGTTATAGCTTATGTATTATTTTCCAAAAAGACTTAAGCTAAAATATAAACGCG
>NDXZ01000921.1:0-16761 GCA_003055125.1 Paykullia maculata
CATCGAGTTCTGCATTAAAAAAAGTTTACCCTCTCTTTCTTTATATTATATTAATGTAAATAATAACATTTATTACTTTACTTTTTAAAATAATTCAATATTTCATATAGTCGTTAAATATATTTGAGGGTTTCACAAGCTAACTTATGATATCATAATGTCAAATGTCCTAAAAATTTAAAATGGTTTAAGGTGATTTTCATACTAAAAGTGTCCTTTAATAATATGTCTCTGACTGCTATATTTATTGTGCTGTCGTAAACTATCCTTAGCCGAACAGAAAAAGCAACAACAAAGTACTTAAACCATTTTAAATTTTTAGGACATAAGACAATATGATATCATATGTTTCTTGTGAATACCTCAATTATACCTTTTATAATATCAAATTAAAAACAAATAGTAAAACGTAAGCACACACACATTTATGGCCGTGATGTGATTTATTTTAATATATAAAAGTTTTCTTAAGGAAAAATGTTTAAAGTTATTTTGCAAAATGTTTAATATCCAATACCAAAAATGTTGTATTCATTTTTCTATCAAATGATTCCCATTGAATTTTCTAATTCAAAAAAAACTTTGAATAATTGGAACACCCTAATACGAATTTCGTATACTTAAAAAATGAACAACTACAACCATTAATTAAGGATTAAAAGTTTTGATTTAAACTCCCAACCACATTTTTTAATTGTAACATAATTGAATTATTTTTTTTAAATTTATTTTTATATCAGCCTTTTTCTTCCATGGTTTATTGACCGATATTTCATTCAGTTTTTTTTTTAATGGCGCGAGCGCATACAAACACACACTTATAATTGCACTTAATTTGTTAAGATATATAAAACAGATGCCCTTTTTTCTTATTAATAATAACTTCAGAAAATTATAATTTTTTTTTGTTCTTCTTCCATTCCTACACAAACTACTGAATGTAATAAAAAAAAGAAAGAAAACAACTGTAAAAAAGTTATACTAAAGAATGAACACGAGAAACAAATTGAAATAAATTTATATGTTCTCACAAAGTGCGTATAACGACAACATGCGGGTATTTCTTTTCGATTTTTATAAAATTTCAAGTTGAAAAACTCTTAGTATTGCGTTACATTGAAGTGCAATCATTTAGGCATCATGCAAGCAACATGCATGCCATGTACTTGCCACACAACCATATGTTTGAAACAAACAAGCAAAAAATATTAAACACTCGTAATACAATATAGCAGCAAAAGGGGGCACGTGAGGCTAAGTTTACAGGAAACCCATCATGTTTATGATGCAACAAAATAAACAACAGCAAAAGTATCACCAACACCATTACCATCCCTTTCAAATTCCCTCCTGGCAGCAGGGCTCTAACAGATGCTTGCAACTTGTCGAAATAGAAACATTAAAGAAACACCTAAAAAAAACTACTTCTGCAAAGGGCAACATGACAAATAATTTCGAAGATTAAAACATGCGACAAATATTTTATTAAAAAAGACTTAATGAAAAATAAAAAAAAATTGGGCAGCTACAATTTAGGGTTTTTTTCGGAATTTTTTAATTTTTAACATCATTACGTTGCATGTTGTATTTATATGGTAGATACTTAATATAAAATTAAGCGGCGCATCAATTCAATTTATACTTAATGAAATACACTTTTGTTTTATTTTATAGGTTAGGTTTTTTAACCTTTAAAAACAGATGCAATTTCGCCACCACAACAGCGAACATTTATAGGAAATAAACTCAACTAGCAGGTATTAAATGAAAATTGTGGTTTCACCTGACTTTCTAGTTCATCTAGTAGCGAAAATTGTTTTTAGAAACATTGTATTTGACATGAAAGTGCAGGGACATTGCCAACTTTTTAGGACACTCCTCAGTATCGTCATTCTTGCAACTGCGTCAATGTTCGTTAAACGGAAGCCGGAGTCGCTGTGCGTGTCTACCCAGCGTCTAATGGCCCGTTTGTGTCACAGACAACCTTGATACGTCTTCCGACCACGATTCATGAGCTGCGCTGTACGCCTGATATCAAAGCTGGGCCACATCAGCCTGGCAATCCTGCATGTGCCTATACTTCCCCACCTATTCTCAGCTTTGGCGCGAAAGTAACTGAAGATGCTGCTTTTTATGCTTTCCAGCGGAGATGCGACTGAACACGTACTTGAAACATCCAAAGCAGATCCTTCCTTGGCTAGTTCATTTGCCCTTTCATTACCACAGTGGCCCCTATGCGCAGGGACCCAGACTATAAATATGTCAGATAGTTGACATAGCTTAGACAGTTCTTTACTACATTGCCCCACTAGTATGTACGATCCTTGTGAAAGAAGTGCCGCCTGGCTGTCCAAAAATATACTGATATTCCTGCGAATATCCATGTCAGCCATCAGCCTACACTGCATTCGTTCGGCAGACGGTATGATACACTTATATCGAGTTTGTCGGAGCAGACACCGGATCAACGCCATAGCCCAGCTTAGAGCCGTGTAAATATTGATCCCATAGCCCCCTCTTAGGTTGCCCCTACACCATGTACGTCGATCTAAGGATAACATTTTTTGAAGGAAAAGCCTAAGTGTTTTCATAAAAAAACTTAGATCTTTTAAGTTAAAAGGGAAAAGTCATTGGCAACATATGTAGCATGATACAATAATACTAATTGTATCATGATATGTAGTTTAATGCTTTAAGGTTTTAAAATTGAAGTTCTTCTTTAATTTCCCTCTAAGTTGCCAATACAATCAATGTTTGTAAAAATGTTGACTCTATTTACACATCACTGCTTCTGTTATACATTCTCTACAAAGAACACAAAATGCACAAACACACACATACATACACACCCATTTACGTTGCCAACATTTGCATGAAATTGCAATTTGTTTTGCATTAAACTGCTGTTGCACAGTTCTTGTTTTGTTGTTCCTTATGTTTGTTCCATTAACTTCACACTTGGCAACATGTTTCGTTTCCTTTAGTTTTATATTTCCAACAGGATTAACGTAATGAATAACAGGATTAAACTTAATGTTTTATCATTTTTCACAACAACAAAAATTATATAACGAGCATTACTTTAAAAAAACATACATATGTATATACATTTATTACCCAAAAAACATTGTAAATTTTGCTATAATTCCTTAAAGAAATGCAACAGCTGTTGAAATATTTAATTCTTTACAATAAAAAAAACTTTCGACTTTTAACAAAAAATTAAAAAAAATGGGCAGAAAATATTTGTTGTGTGTGTCAGTGTTATATGAAATGTATAGTTTTTATTTTGAAAACATGCAAATGTCATAAAATGTTAATGGGTTTTTGTAACTATGACATTTACGAGAATACATGACATGTCTAGGAGGATTATTTTTTCAAAAGCTGCAACAAAAATGAAAGCAATTTATATAAATATTCATCTCAAAGGTATTAAGGGTATTCATAGTCATATATTCTATATATTTTAAATACAAATTTTAGACAATTGTATACATACATATCGTCGTTCGTAAATTATTGTGTTCTATATGAAAAGAAGGTTTTTTTTGGGAAATCAATGTTAAAAGAAGCTTTAACTTAAGTGTAGTATAGCACAAAGTCGATGTCTTAAATGATAACAAAAACCTGATTACACAGATCGACAGATCTCAAAAAGTTTGCCCAAAAATCGGTCTTATCCCAATTTTTGCTATTTTGCGGTATAGAACACAATAATTTTCGAACGACGGTATGTGCATATGTTTCTAATAACGGGGAAATATTAATATTACATAATAGATTTATGACAGATCTTTTGTTATTAAAGATTAAAAATGACAACAAAACGTGAATAAGCAAAAGCATTTTGTATTAAAAAAAAATAATTTCTTAGGGATTTTATCTTAACTTTTTTGGTAAATATATAGAAGGTCTATCAAAAAAGTTTTAAAAAAAATTATCAGAAAAAACCTACAAATAAATTTTTTTAAAAAAGTCAAGAGGTCGCAAAATTATATTATAGCTAAATCTGACATAAAAGAATTTATTAACAATTAATATAAAGACATAAGTTATTGCAAATCGTTAATATAAAAAGCATTTAAAGAAAAGCTCACTGAGGAGTGCACTTTCGATTTTTCGAAATTCCTCGCATTAAGGATTTCACTGAACCTTTATATCCCTTTTTCATGGGATTTGCCGAATTTTAATAAGCCGCTCTTCCACTTTTGCTAACCTTTTAGTGCCTTATAAATATTTTATAACAAGACCCAATACTTTGCGATTAGAAGAAATTCTGGTAGATTTGTCATTACACATATACAATATTACCAATATCTCCCAATTGCTTTTTTACCCTTCACACATGTGGCCAGGGTTGTATATGCTTAGGTTTGTCATTCCGGTTGTAATATATATCACCTTTTCTTTTTACACCAAAATATTATTGTTTTACAGCTTTGTGATAAACTACAGACATATTTAAAAAATTGGACGATTTGGCCCAAATGGTCCACACATGGTGATTCGGCACAGCCAAATATTGCGCTCTTACTTGTTTTTAATATAGTGACAAGCCGTGTTGCATATTTTAAAGAAAATGAAATGCTGGCTAGCATATTTTTCAAATGCATAAGAAATATACATACATAAATATTTTTTGTAGCATTTTCTAGTATTTTTTCAATGAAATCTATCATGTTTTTATTTTATAATTTTGGCAACACTGGTAACAAGAACAGAAATTAAGTCAAAGAAGGAAGAACACTTTATATGTTTTTTTAACGACAACAAACTTTTCTTAAGACAAATTATTATGCATATTTTTGTGCTTATTAAGCCACTAGTTATAAAAGGGCTTATTTTACCACAATTAGAAATTACATACTTTTTTAATTACATAATTACTACTTTTTTTGCGTAATTTCGATATTTATTCACATGCGTCTTTATATGTTAAGTTTTCTCTTTCATCTGTTTCATAGAGCACAGGATTCATAATTATTAAAACTAGTTGATAGAAATTAAAATATGTATAATAAAAAATCTAGTAAAACAAATAATGAATACCCCCTTTGTTTTTAACAGCCTTATAACGATGACAAGTGTTTCATATATACATACATACACATTCATATGAATGTATATTCAGTTTATTATAACGTTTGTAACCCATATTTGTTTAAGTTCGTCCATTTGTTTGTTCATGCAAACCTTGTAATCAAAATAGAGGTTGCAACTTAAAATATACTTTTTTTTAAATTAATTAGGTAGACGTATTGTTTTGGTCTTGAAAAATATTCCCCCGGCATTAAATGTTTATAAAGATCTTTTATATTAACCTACTAAAAAATTCAACTCAAGAGAAACTAATTTTTTAAGCTGACCTTTATATGTCTAAAAATTATCTCAAACTAAAAAAATATTGGTAGCGAGACAAAACTTATTAAAAATAAGTCTTACAAAATTATTAAATCTTCTTACGAATCCTGCGAAGATCACACTATATAAGTCCCTTTTATTTACGCCCGTAAAGCTTTAAAAAAATATTTGATAAGTTTTGTTGAAACGCAAAATTAATCATTAAAAGGTTTACAAATAATTTTATATTTCATCACAACATATGGTGTAGCGTACAAAGCTGTCGAATTTCATATTTTTTTATTATTGTTTTTATTTCCTTATAAAAATACAGGATATAAAACACCAACTGCAATAACAACAAGTTAAAGTTGTAACAGTCAGTAAGCAGCTGTTGAAAAAGGAATTTTACTGAGAAGTTTTATGTCAAAGGCAATTTGCAAACGAGCAAACATTGAGTAGCCTGTTTAGTTGGAAAATAATGTGAGACTAGGCCAGACCAAGAGGAAATACATACGTGTATATATAGTACATGCATATGTACATCACTATGTGCGTGCTTATAAATAACCTGAAGTCTTTTGGTTTTTTGATAAGAACATAACAAAATGCACTCAAGCATAAAATCAAATAATTTCTAATATCACGTTTACTAAACAGTAAAAAAAAAGTCTTCTTTCCCTTTTTTAGGTCTTCTTTTTGTTAAAGTTGGGGAGGTTAAATGGTTTAATAAAATAGTTTCTAGTGGTGAAAACAAGTAAGAACTTTTACGACCATTCACTCAAGCATAGACAAGTGTCAATTGGCTTTTTATATGTGCATTTTTAAGACAAAAAAAAGGCTTCTTTTAATACGAAAGTACCAAAGAAAAACTCTCAAAATTAGAAATGTTTCAAAATAAACAAGAAAAAGGGTGGATTATACTTAAGATGAAAAATAATAGCAAACACTTTTATCTTTTAAAAGGGACCCTTGAGAATAAAAAAACTAAATAAACAAAATTGTTCCTTAAAAACTCAACTGTGTTGAATAGAAAAAATTATGTTGTTGTTGTTGTTTTTGTTATTTGTGAATTAATGAATCATTCAATTCATTGAAGAAAACACGGAAACTATTAAACAAATAACTTAAGTGCTAGTAAAAATGTTGTTGTTGCTGCTGCTACTGGTGGTGGTGGTAAGGTTCCTTTGTTGTTTTTGTTGTTCATTTTCCAATTCTTTATCTGATCTGCATTTTTTTGTTTATTTAATCTTCATTTTTTTTTATTATAATTTAAAGTTTTAAATTTTAAAGTTTCGATAAAATTGTTTCGTTATATCTTTCTTTTTGTATTATTTTGCCTGGGGTTTTTTTTTTTGTTATTTTTAATATAAATATTTATATTAAATTTTTTTAAACTCCTTTGCTATATTTCAACACCTGATGCATTTGTTGATACTTAGTTGAAAAAAATCCCAAAAATTGTTTATATAATTAACCCACATTTTTACTTTAAACACTTAAACATTTATACCACACTTGTGTGGTTAAGAGAATAAAAGTGTTTTCTTTTGTTTTCCTTGGAAAAATAATTACTTTTTAAAGAGGCCTATTAAGATAATAGTAAACAATAAATACAAATTTATATTTATTGTATTTTTTATTATTTTTTATTTTTTTTAAAAAGATCTCCTTTGTTTTACGCTATAATAAGAGAAATATATTTACGGGAATTTTAATAAGTTTCGTTTGATTACAGCGTGCATTATTGAAAATTCAACAAACCTAATAGTGTTGAATTTAATTTTCTTAAATAAATTATACCTAGCTTTGAACCTATTTTTTACTTTAGCAGACAGTTAGGAATATGTGCATGTACGTACCTGAAAAAAGAAGAAAAATCTGTTAGTTTTAAACTTAATTTTAAAAGTTTTAAAAAAGTAAAGCAATAAATTAAGGTGGTCAAAAACGGAAAGCGAAAATAAAAAAATATAATTGTCATATTTTTCATATTTCTTTTTATTGAACTCATTTATTATAAATTTATTAATGAATTTTATTCTGGCTTAAAGTTCTTACATTTTTGAAAGTGTGATATGTTGGGAATGTTATTATTTTATTTAAAAATTTAGTTTTACCATATGAAATTAGCCAAGTGGAATGCATTTTCGAAACCAGCTACGATTTCATCGTCAGCACTCTTTTTCTCATCGGTACTACTTTAGTTTTTTGAATGTAAATTTAATATATTTAAGCTACAATATTGTAGGAATAGCAACTGGAACTTGCAACTTGAACTAAATTTTTAAATTATATAATAACATTCCCAACATATCACACTTTCAAAAATATAAGAACTTTAAGCCAGAATAAAATTCATTTATAAATTTATAAAAAAAATATTTAATATTTTTTTTACACATTAGATTTGTGTGATAATATTTTTTATGATATGAAAAATAGGCGGTGCCATGCCTATACAAAGCAAAAATTGTTTTTCAGCTATTTCTATGAAATTTTTTACACCAATTTATTTCAAATGACAATACAGCATTATGATAAGAAAAGCTGGCAGTTTCACGCCCATTGCAAAAACTTTGTCAAAAAGTTTTAATGTAAAAATTCGAAATCTACGTTTTTTTAAAGATATCAATAAAGAAAGTTTTAAAAAAATATTAAGTCTCTTGACTCGACAAATTTTTCATACTTAAAAATTATTTTCTACTTTTTTGTTCAATTTACTAAAATGTGTTGCATGGATTTTTAATCTTATATTTATTTTACACAATGTAACACCAGCTTGCGATAGATATATTGATTGAATTTTATTTAATTGCGTTTAATATTTTGTTTCAAAACATTTTTTTGTCATTCAATTTGATCGGGTGAGGGCCCAAAAAAGTCGTAGCCATCAAAATATTATTTCCTTAATTTAATATAACTCCGTTCAGTAAATTTAAAATAATTGAAAAAGGTTTAAAAAAAATTAACTTTTTTATGTTTATTCTATTAAATACGAAGTGACAACATCCTACATCCCTTCAGCAAAAGTGATGGCAGTGGAAAGTTTAAAAAACGCTTTACAATTTTCCTTACCAGTTTACAACAGTTTTTATACTTTATCAAAAATTCTGCCCTTATAATATTTTCTATTTTCCCCAACTTTGCGTTTTTAGTTTTTCGTTGAAAAACTCTGGTCGACAAAAAAAATGCTCGAAACAAACATCCCCCTGAAGTTCATTTTATTACAAATTCCATTCAATTACAATAAGGGTAAAACCACGAACAAGTTGTAAATTAAAACAGAACCAAAAATACATATATAAATTGTGTGTTGAAATATTTATAGGAATTTTGCCAAGAAAATATATTATATAAAACAAATAAAAGTACAATTGGAAAGTAAAAAGAAAGAATTTCTATGTAAAAATAAAAAACACAAACAAAATATTTACAAAAAAAAGTCTAAAAGACCCTCAAAATTATTGGCAGACACTCTTAAAAAGGGGCACTACTACCTGTGGAAAGAATTTTGGATTTAACATTCAAATTTGTGTTTAACAAATTACACTGGCAAACAGGATAACATCACTATTTACCAGCGGTCTACATAAAAACCACCGATTTTTATTAGTTTATTTGAATTTTTTTACAAAAAACTTTAAAATTTATTTATTTATTTTCCCAAAAAATCCCATTGTCCACTATTTACTTCTAACATCTTCCCAAATCGTCCATGTACACGTGTTTTACAAAAGGCAGGCATATGTTTTTGAATTCCCAAAAATAAAATAGAAACTAATTGATTTATTTAGAGAACTTATTCTTTCTTGATGACGTAATCTCAGAAGATTCACGAAATATCGATAGTTAATTTCACGCTGAGAGCAATAAATCAACTAAGAACAAAAATTGTAGGGGGTATTATTATCTTAAAAACTATACTAAAGAATCCTGTAAAAAAACTTTATACAGCAAAGAAAAGTGTGATTTTGATAACAAGTGTTATTAAACACTTCCAAAAGTTTTAACAACATCTTTACAGCTGGTTGCTAGGATATGCTTAAACACGTTCGGGGTCTTTATATAAAAAATACGCACGAGGTATCACCACGCCATGAAATCGGTGAAGTGGTTAAAATGTTACTTGAAGAATTAGAAACTCCCCACCATACATAGTATATCTACCTAGCTACGCCGTTAAGCCAGCAAAAAATTAAAATAACTCTTTTAAATCAAAAAAGAAAAAAAAAATTACTGTTCATTAAGAATTATTCTTTATAGATTAATATAGAATTTCAATCGGCAAATATCGATTACGTTAAGCCCCTTTCTAAATGCCACTAATTTTGTTACCTGAATGTAGCGTTCTCTTCTACTACAACAAATAGTTCATTGTATTGTAAAGTTATTTAAACCTATTAAACAAATTTTATCTGTTTTGCTTTGTACTTTTAGTTTGTAATCGAACATGGAAAAAAAGAACAAAGTTTCAGTGAACAACTGGGAAACTTAAAAAAACTATTGGTAGGAATTTTAAACAAAAGTTTTAATCATTGTTTTTCTGTTACATTGTAGAGAATAAATATAGTTACATGTCGATGGTGCAGAATACACAACTGAACATTAATTTCATTTTTCTTAATATAATAATAAAACTATTATCAACCTCGAACCAAGAGTTGAATATCGATACATTACATTAGCCCAGTGCCATATCAATAATTCTTATTACAAAGTATCCAGATGAATTAGAGCTAACCTAGAAATTAGCAGAAATTAATTAATTAAATTTAAACTAGACTAGAATGAGCTATACAAAAAGTTAGCCGGATTTCCTGGAGCACAGTAACCAGATGTATAGGTCCTTAGGCTAAATGAATCGCACAGGACACAGACGTTTCCTTGATTCAGACCATAACAAAGTTAGGGAGACTCTAATAAATACGAATGGAACGCAGACACTTGTTGCGGAGTGTAGCATACACAATTACTGTATGGAAGGAGACTCTTAAGGACATGTCTGTATACTTGACAAAAATGATTGGTTTGCAGCATGCGCTCGATCGCTTATTAAAAATTCGAGTACAGGGGAAGGAAATTTCCGTTGTACTCGATAACAAAAGACAAATGTAAACAACAGATCGGTCTTTTGCATTCTGAAGTTTAATAGATGCGCCTCGGTAAACAAGTTGACGATAAATCCGATTAATCAACACGTAAAATAGGGATTTTGTGGTGACTTTCTGTGATCCACAAGCCAGATTTGCAAAGGTGGGAGCAAAGGTCCATCAGTTGCAGCTACATGTAAAAAGGCTTATATGGAGCTCAAAGATTATCTGTAGGATAATAATAAAACTACTTGGATATAATCGCCTTATACTTTATTTATGGAAACTTTGTAGATTGTAGATAGATAGATTCGATCTAAAATTAATTTATTTAAATTAGAAATATTTCCCCTTCAACTTTCGTTAACGACATTATTAATTTAAAAAACAACTAATAAGCAGAAATCACGTTATGTATTAGTTTATCCTTGAAAATCTGCAATGTTAAATGTTAAATGCCCTTTAATTTAAAACATTACAAATATTCATGATGTTAAATACTAAATAGAGAGAGAGAGAGAGAATATAAAAAATTCTGGCTGCCTGTAGGCCTCAATTTTTTGCAAAAGTAATTTGTAAAAGTTAGTGTCGTTGCAAGCGCAACCCAATCAGATATGGTCATTGAAAGGCAGTGGGCGATAAAAGTATGACGACGTTTGAAATTTTTCATAAAGCCAGCTGCAGCCAAAGGTTTGCTTTTGAAAAAAAATTTTAATTAAGAATTTAGAAAATTTCGTCCATAAGTAAGTTGATTATTAGGAGTCATCTTTGTCACTAACGGTACACTACATTCCAACACTCCAGACCTCCAGCCGCAATTAGTCTAGCTGCTGGCTATTTACCATTCTCCACACCAACAATGTACATGTAATATGGTGTCATGACTAACATGTCATCATTTATCAGGAGGTGGTGTAAGTCAAGTAGCTTGATTGAATGTCGTTCATTCATTAAATGGCTGCAAGAGTGTATGCATGAACAATAATTGTATGTCGTCGGCAAAAACACTTTAATTTCATTAAAAATATCGTAATTTTATTGATAATTAAAAGTATGTGCATCTCTATGTGCCAAAGGTTAGACAAGTTAAATGGGCACGTACTAAACAGACATTAATTGTACTTTTCAACAACTAAATAAAAGATAAAAAATAGAAAATATTAAAACGCAAAAGATGATGATGTAGAAATCTAATAAAAAAAGAGTTTAATAAGAAAAATAACTAAAGAATTGAACCGGAACATAATTAGAGCTTAGCTATAACCGAACATAAAACTGAACTAAATCTCTAACCTAAATTCCACCAAATAGTTTTTTTTTTATTTTATTTAAATGTAAAATCTCTTCAAAATACTTTATACAGAAATAAAAACAATCCCTGAGCACATAAAACACTTCATTTGTTTTCAGCTTAAATGAACTTAATCTATTTAAACTATTAAACTGCATAAAAATAAGTTCTCTCTCTCTTAACAGATGTTAAAGTTTGTTTTTGTATTCACTCGATTTTCAAGCAAAAAAAGTCAAAATAAACAAAAATCAGAAAAAGTTTTGTTGTTTGAAATCTACCATTTCTACATACATTTCGTCATGTCTGACATTCAAAATAAGGCAAATGAAATGGCCATTGAGCCCAAAAATAAATAAATAAATAGAAAAAGAATGAAATAAAACAGCAGCCAGCCAAATAAAGGGTGTTTTTTATAGAGGTATAGAACTGTGAAATGAAATAAAACAAAGATAAATTTTTTAAATTGACAATTTACTTTATTTGAAAGATATTCTTCTGGCATTAAAATTTAAATATGACTTCTGGCATATGACCGCTACGGCTGGCTCGGAAGTAGTCTAAAGTCTGGAGGTCCAATTTTCGATGACTTTTTCCAACATTTGTGCCCGTATATCGGCAATAACGCGGCGAATGTTGTCCTCCAGGTGGTCAATCGTTTCAAACTTATCGGCGTAGACTAACGACTTTACATATCCCCACAGAAAATAGTCTAGCGGCGTTAAAAAGCACGATTTTGGAGGCCAATCACGGGTCCGAAAGGTGAAACTATGCGGTTACCAAACGTTTCCTTCAATAAATCAATTGCGGCACGAGCTGTGTGACATGTTGCGCCGTCTTGTTGAAACCACAGCTCCTGCACATCATGGTTGTTCAATTGATGAAAGAAAAAATCAGTAATCATGGCTCTATAGCGGTCACCATTGACTATAACGTTCTGACCAGCATCGTTTTTAAATAAGTACGGACCAATGATTCCACCTGCCCATAAAGCACACCAACAGTTAGTTTTTCTGGATGTAACGGTGTCTCAACATACACTTGAGGATTTTCATCACTTCAAATACGGCAGTTTTGTTTATTGACGTATCTATTCAAACAAAAGTGAGCTTCATCGCTTATGAAAATTGGGATCAACGGCAATCTTCTTTTGATCCCAATTTCCACAATTTGGAAGCGTTGTTTAGGCGTCAGTCTATTCATGTTGAAATGCCAAACCACACTAAACGTAAATCACTTGACAGCTGACAAAATAGCCGTCATTTAAAAATGTGTTGCCAACTTAAAGTTTTATACCGCTATAAAAAACACCCTTTACATTCGAGCAACCATTTATTTTATTCTTTTATTCATCTAGCCAACAAACCATGCCCGTCTGTCCATCGTCCATCAGTCAGTAATTCATTTATTTAAATTTTGTTTCATTTGTACTGGCTGCTGTTTTTTCTACTGCCGCCACTTCTGTTTCTGAAATTGGTTATTGCCTTTTCATCTTGCTAAGATCTTTAAAAAAAAACAGAATTTGAATTTTTGATAAAGTGCTCTAAAATAGCAATACGACTGCAAGTGCTTTTTAATACTCGTTCTACATGAAATAAAACAAAATTCTATAAACAGAAAGTAAACACCGGCAAATAATGTAACCATGCAATGATATTCAAATACTCTGTTCGCACTACTTCCATTTCATGGAAACGTTTAATAAATTCAGTGATTCCGAACTTGTGGCGTAAATTAGATTCCATTACACCCTGCTTCTATAGAAAATTTGTAGTAAGTTTATCACACTTAAACGTTTTCAGATAAATAAAACAATATTTGTGTTCACAGTTCATTCGATAACTGTTACTCCATATTGTTGTTGTTGTTGTTGCAAAATTATAAAAACAAAACATTAAACGAGCAACAGCTTACGCTTCAAATCGGTTTAGCAAATCGTTTTAAACTTAAGATCGAATGTGAAATAAATGTTGAACTTCGCACTGATTTAGAGTTTTCATACTAAAGACAAAACAAAGCTGTTTGTATCATCGATTTACAAAACTAACAAAAACAAGCTTAAGAAAGGCGTTTAACAAAGCTACCAATTTAACCACTGCCGATTTAGTGTGAACTCACATATTTAAAAAAAAGTCATGTAAAATGTCTTTCTTTATATTATAATAATTTTAACATTCGAACTTTATTTGTAAATTTTTTTCGAACTTATAAAATTTTCGAACAGTTAAAAACTTTTTATTTAAATGATTTACAAAAGACATTCATATTTAAATATAAAAAGCTTCCATTCTTATATACAAAAAAAAATTTTAAGAAATCAAATTTTTTATACCTAAAACTTTTCCAATCTTATGTTTTATTTTCGAATATCGAAATTTCTTGGCCTAATATTTTGACAAAAAATTAGACTTAGAAAAAATTTAGCTGAATAATTTTTCGAACTTAAGTTCGAATTTTCGAACATTTAAAAAAATGAAGTTTTTTAGTTAATATTCCTTGCAGAACATTAATATTTTTATATCATGCTTGAAATATGCACAAACATTTTTGAAATCTTTGTAAATTTTCTTTATACAAAAATATTGTATAAAAGTATTGAAAAAAAATTTTTTTTTTAAATCGCTGTCTTTGAAACTAAAAAAAATTTTGCTTTAAATTAATTTCTTCGATTTTAAATACCAAAAGATTCTGGCCACAGAAGAATATTTTTGCTAAATTTCATACCCATCTGATCATTGGCTGAAGCTCTATAATATTTTTAACAGACATTGTCTCTCTCTGGTATAAAATGTTAGATATAAAATGGCTTAGGCATCACTGATAGCTTATTTTGCGAAGGAGTAGGTAGGTGTTTTACAATGTATATTCAATCACTTGTATTTTGGTAGTGCCCGTGCAAAAAAGCACTCTATAACAGCCAACAAAACAACACAAACAAATTTTGCACCCACACTTTCTTTTCAGCTGCGTAAAAGCATGAAAACAGTTTTTGCAATTATACGATTTGGATGGTGTTTTTAAGGAGAGTTGTAGACAAGTAGCTGTTTAGGGGAACTTAATGATGCCCTGCAGTAGGTCAGGAATTTTGGAAAATAAAAACATATAAGGAATTTTATTTAGTTTTTTAAACAATTTATACAAAAAATATGATTATCATATATCTTCTTCTTTTTATCGTTTATTTATTTATTTCATTTCAATTTCGCCATCTTTAAAAGAAAGAACAATGTAATTAATGGCCTCAACTTTTTTGGCTCAGCTAAAGGGTTATGAGTGTTGCGTAAACGCAATGGTATAGTAATTTCTTTTACATTACAACTTCAATTTTTTACAAACCCATTAACGAACTAAATAAATAAACAAATTTCCTCCATCTGAACTAAAATTCTATAGAGTTTCTATTACAAGTTGTATATGATTGAAATCTCTATGTGTAAACATTTATACAATTAACATCTACAATATGGCTCAAGGCGGTCTAAATAATTAACCTGCCTGCCTGGCTAATAATATCAATATTTTTGTTGTTGTTGTTGTTGGTTTCAACAAGCAAATTGCAATTGAAAACTTGCGCAGTCTCTTTTTGCCTTGTGTCACACAAATACGAGAATTTTGAAGGCGCAACGGAAACAGTTTTAAATTAACAATTAATATTTTTGTTTTAAGTATAATAAAATTATATACAAATTTTATTAACTACAGCAATAAACTAGCAATTAAATGAGTTTTTATTACAATTTGACAGATTTTTTTGTAACAAAGCTTTAAAACACGTATAATAATATTTGTCTCAATTTACTTGAATACGGAGGAGTAAAATTTTTGTAATAATTGACTTTAAATTAAAATTGTATTAAAACTCCATTACCGTAGGCAGGTGTTAAAGGAATTGTGCGTTTGTGCCAAATGGCTGTAACAATCAAAAATATTTTACATGACAACTAATAGTGGCTTATTAATTTGATTTTCCATTGCTGTCCGTCCGATTGTTAACTTCTAAAATTTTGTGGGGAAAAATTTTCCTTTAAAACTACAGATTGCTTGTAGACAGTATAGGGTCAATAGTTTTATATTTGATAAAGATTATAGGGAATTTAAAAATACAACCTAAGTCACCACACACACACTACATTCACCAAATAATAAATTATTGTATGTTCTAGTATATTATTCCTTAAATAAGATTTATTAATACAAAAAACTTGCAATAAAATTCCAATAAATCCCTTAAATTAATGCACATAGTTTAATCAACTTAGTAAAAATAATTTATGGAAAATTCGCAATTCTGTTGGTCATGTGAAAAATGTTTTACACATTTTGCAAAAAATCCACAAACAAATACACAACACGTTGTTTTTGTTTTGCATGCAACATTAAACGCATAAATTTAATATGGAAAAATAATCCATTTAATGCAACACATACAACTTCAATTGCCAATTAAGTACCAAGTCAAAACACACACCATATATTATGGACACGTTTGCATGCGTGTAACTGCTCGATGTGGTTGCTGGTGTAATCCACCTTTACAATTCCCACAGGACATCCCTAAAAATGAGATGTGTGTGCACTCATAGAATCACAATAATGAAATTGTGAATGTTCGGAAAGCATCACATACCAAACAAACATATTATTGATACTAACGGCAAGGGGAAAACAGGGCACACAACAGCAAAAACCTATATTATATTCATCTCTCTGTCTCTCTCTCTCTCTCTCTCTTTTGAGTTCTAGTACTTAATTGCAGAGTTGAAGCTTCATAACCAGATATACTAACATTTTAACAAGGAAATGTATTGCATTTCGGTATATCAAATGTTCGTTCATTTTGCCCTTTCCATCCAGTCCTAAAGGAATATGTTAAATATAACAATAAATAATCAAGTGATAAATGATTGTATTATAATGACATTCATTTTGGCATGTATGGCATATGAATAAAGGTACAGTGGGCGCAAATGATTAAACTACATGTTTGCCTTACACTGCCTTTTTATACCCTTCACCTTAGGTGATAAGGGTATATATAAG
>NDXZ01000922.1:0-10210 GCA_003055125.1 Paykullia maculata
AACACATGTGTGTGTGTGAAGGGTATAAAAATATATTAATAAAGAAATTTTGCAACTCCAAAAACAAAAAGAATTTTCTCTTATTTACTTCTCTTTTTCTTGTTCTTTCATTACATATTTTTTCTTTTATGTTTGGAAAATAAAATTAACACTTTAAAATAACACTATTTTGTTCTCATAAATGTAAAACGTATTCTCCCATAAATTTTTTCAGTATTTTGCCATAAACTTAACAGTGCAGTCGTATAATGTCATTACAATGTAATGTGCAAATAAATTAAAATTATCATAAAAATGTTTAAGTGATGGTAAAGAAGAAAAATGCAAAAAGAGGTTTAAAAAAAATATATTTATAGAAACAAAAACAAATCCTTTAGTAACAGTTACTTTTAAGGAGAGAAATTTATCTCACTAATATATTTGGAAAAGAGCAGAAAAGGCGATATTTTGCCAATTTTACTAGGGAACTTAAGGATGTAAAAGAGATATATAGGAATAGGGATTACAGTTAGTTCAAACTTAGTATTGTAAAACATTTGCTACGAAATTCATAAATAAGTTTCCAGACTCCAGATAATTATTTGAAAATACGGTAATTTATTTGATTCTCAATGAGCATTAACACACGAGTACATGATTTAGTCGAACAAAATTAGACTTATAGGCAAGAGAGGCGAAAAAAAGCAAACAATACATATTTCTTCGCCTCTCTTGCCGGTAAGCTAATTTTGTTCGACTTAATCGTGTTTGCGTGTGTGAATGCTCAATGACTTTAAATAATGCCAAACTAATTGTTATTGAAATTTAATTATGATTTTTTTCGCTTAAGGCGGTTTCATTGTTTCGGACATGTCTACTGGCAACTACTATTTTTGTTCTTTCGTGCTACGGAAGCAAAACACTGTGCAACTCCATTGACCAATGTTGCAGTTAGCATTTTTACATTCATGGCAATATTCATTGAGTTCATTCATGGCATGCTGTTTTATTTTTAATTGGTTGCTATTTAAAGAAAATTTTACTGGTCAAGTTTTTCTTTTAAAACTGTAAAGGAAATAACGATTAACGAATATTAAAGTAAATAAATTTTATTATGGGAAACATTAGGTCAGAAATGAACCAAAAATAAAAAGTGTTCTTAATTAAGATTTAGGAATTAAATTTTAGTTGGTCTGTTTTTTTCCCCCTCTTTAATAAATTTTTTTTTATAATCCTTGAAAATATTTGAAATATTGTTTTTAAAGTCCACCATTATTAAACAGCATTTGAAACCATGTTTGATAATCTTCTTTTAATTTTTAAGCAAAAAGATGTCCTTTTTTCCTGCAAACTTTAGCCATAACTTTTCTTTCCAGACAGAAAAAACAAGCCAATAAATTTAGTTTTTTAAACAAAATTCAATATATTATACATGACCTTCTTATCTCGCTTAATCACTGTCACTCAATTTTTATGCTAATCAACTCGTTAAAATCTCCTGAATTAAAAAGAATTATTGCTGCCTCTACTCCTCTAGTTCGACTGTGGGAGCTGCGCCCAGTAACTTACTCGCTATGTATTTATCTGAATACGAACGACAAGATGACAAAGTTAGAGTAAAATCTTGAGTAAAAGTGATTTTTTAATGAATGTTACTGTTCTGCTCATCTTAACGATTAATTCATGTGATAATACAAGGCATACATTTTATTACCATTTTACTATTGTGTTACGTTTGCTTTTAGACACTTTTGCTTTAAACATAAAAAAAATAATAATAATAAAAGAAAAAACAAGAGAAAAATTAAACATAACACAGAAAAACACCGAAAGAAGTCTTAGTCTCGTTAAAAGGGCTTTATCTTGATTTTGGTGACAATCAATTTAAGCTCAACGACATTGTGATTTACTACCACTCACCCAGTTAAAGCAGTGGGAATGAATGAATGACTAACTAAATGCCTGCCTGCCTGACTGCCTCTTTGTCTGCTTGAATGTTTTAATTTTTTTTACTAGTACAATTGTTGTTGGTGTGCTAAATTGTTTCTTTAGTTGGTTGATTGTAAGTGGCTTAACTGCTGCTATTGTTGGTTAAAGAAAAACATAGTTGTTGTCTTTTAGCAAGAGCAACATCAACAACAACATCATACAAATATCTTCTACTTCATCTGTATTTTAGGATAATTTCCTGTTCTAAATACACGCTTGACTACATTCGTTGTTAAAGCTAAGCAATAGTGTGGCCAGATGTTAAGAATTTTCACAAGTTAAGAACATATTGTTTTTTTATATAAATAATAAGTTTTATTTTACATAGGACTTTTTGAAAGGTATTTTTATAATATTTTTATTAATTGAAAGTTATCATTTGAAAATTAGTTGAACATTAGTTTTATATATATGTTTTTAATTAATTTTAATATAAAATTTTTTTACATTAACGGTCTTTTATTTGAAAATCAAAATTCTTTTATATCAATTAAATTAAAGTTTAAAAAAAAGTTTTTGGTTTATAAAAAATCATAAAAAAATATTTGTTTTAGAAAACAGTTTTTGTAAAAAGTTTTAAAAAACACCTTTTTTAGAAAACGATTTTCCAAAAAAAAAAAAAATTCTATATAGATTTTTGAATACTTCTGCAAGTAGTCGTCTAAAATAAAAATAAAATAAAAAAGCTTTTAGAAATCCTAAAAATCAAGTAATATGGCAACTTTGTAATCAGCTCTTGCGCTTATTTTAAATGTAAATGTTAGAACATTTACTTTGTTTTTTATAATATCTTTTTTTTCATTTTTTTTTGTGTCATTAACTGCTTGCTGTAGCATTTTTTATCTTGTGGCAATGCTATTTTTCGGATGAATGTTAATTAACAATTTAATTGCTGTAATCTTGCACAAGTAAAATTGATGAAGATGAATGAGGCAAGCAAGTTAAATGCGATACATGTGCAATATATTTATAGCAGTGAAAAGAGAAATATGTACTACAAAATGAAAGGTACAGTAATGTGCATTTTGCTAGCAGGGCATTATTATACATTATTTTATATTGCAAACTAAAAGCATTTAAAGAGGGAGTTATTAAAATAAACAAAAAAACAAATTTTTTTATTTAAACATTGACCACCGTGGACCATTGGGTGCTCATTAGTAAACTGAGACAGTTTTTTCGATTTGCCAACACATCCACCAATCTGATTTTTTCCTACCTTTCGGCGCGCATGCAATCGGTGGTTGTGAAACATACTTGGTCAAATTCTTTATCTCTTGTTAAAGGTGTGCCACAGGGTTCTATTCTGGGGCCACTTCTTTTTTGTATATAGGTAAATGATTTGCCAGGACAACTGTCTAATTGTACAGTTCACTTGTACGCGGATGATGTACAACTTTCCTTAAGTAGCCTTTAAATGCTAACCTGGGCAGGATTTCGGTTTGGGCTTCTGCTAATGGGCTTTGCTTAAATCCGCGCAAATCTAAGTGCATTATTATAAGTAGAAGAAGTGTTGTTTCTGCCATTGCTGATGATATTGTCATGAATGGATTATATAGGCCATATGCCTTAATGAAGAGTAATGAGTAGAAAAATTCAAAATAACATGTTCGTTAATCTTGGTTTTACTTATAATTCCTGTATAATATTTCTATAAAAGACTTGTGAGTTTTAATAGATGTTATTTATGTAAAAAATATATTTTTCTATGTTTGGTTCTTGTCACAAAAATGCTATAATTTTCAACCCCAAATGATATTCGAGTTTTTGAATTTTCACAAATTTAACTTTTAAAAAGAAGGCTTCGTTTTAGTCCTCGCTAGAATTTTATAAAAATCTTTATCAAATATTTATTGCCTTCAAATTGCACGGTACTGTATAGATGTATATAACTAATAAAACGAACATAGCAAAAGGTATTTTGTTGTTGTTTTTTTACACTCTACTATCTAGTTTTTAAGATAAACATGTTAAATTGTAAGGATTTTAAGTTTCCTTGAAAAAAAAATAAAAAATAAATTGCACACACACACATATATACATCCATAAAATGGATAAGATATATTTTCTACATATTTTTCTAATTATTTTTTTTTATAAGCAGACAAAGTTACTAGGTTACTAATACTAGTATTTTAAAAGGAAAATATTAATACCTTTATTTCCTGTTTCCGTTCCATTTGAACCAACATAAATTTAAAAAAAAATATTAGAGGTTCTTCTAGAGAAATAATTTAGTTTTTTTTTCGCACAAGTTTTTTATTATCCTATAAAAGCAACATTATTATTGGTCAATGGAGTAAAACAAACATTTTTGTAAAATAATTCTGTTCCATTTTTCATAGCAAATTACAACAAAGTAAGTAATTTTAATAGTTTATCAACAATGTTTGTTGGTGACTTTTTTTAACCTTATCTATCCTGCTTAAAATCATTTGCCTTGTTATGTGTTTTTAATCCTTTGTCTTTCAGCATATTTTCTCAAATAATTTAGTTTTTTATTGTTTTTTTTTCTCTTTTAGTTCTTGCTTATATTTTTAATTTGGTGTAAATGTCCATACCGCATTATTTAACAAAGTGTTTACTTTATAGTCTCTCATTTGCAAAACAAAACGAATGAGGAGAAAAGAAGGAAATATTCAGGGCCCAGACGAAAATATTTAAACATGAAGGAATTTTTATTAAAACAAAGAAATAATAAGTAGTAAGCAGCCATCATTTACATATAAAAATGTTATGAGACAACAATGTGGACCAACAGCCAAATATTTACAATTATGGACGATAGTTGGGAAAGAAAAAAAACTCAAGTTAATATGTAAGTAAGATTTAAATTTGTATATCTATTGTAGTTAATATCAATAACAAAATTTTTTTTAATATTATGTTATCAATTATTAATTGGGCCAATTGTTTCCTTACCTGGACAATTTTGCAAAATTAAAAAAATCAAAAATTAGTACAAAATTTTATATCTGCATTTCTCAAAATAAAACTGTTAAAAAAGAATTTGAAAAAATCCTGAACTTTTTTTTACAATGAAAAAAACATGTTTAAACACAAAAATTCATATCTTCTCCTTCACAGCTGTCTTAGTTTCGTAATTTTTTTTTTCTAAGATAAAAACAAATATTTACAGTCATAAATCTTAAATCAACAATTTCAAATCATCTAAAAATTATATTTATTTTCATTAAAATGCTATTAAAAATTACTTTAAGATTCATTCACTTTGTTTTACCAATTTATGTATATTAATTTTGAACTTTGTCACTCTCTGAATACTTTAATACTTTAACTTAGTTTTATAGAAGAAATCACGGCACTTCTTTATGCCAACAAAACTAAAACAGTTAACGAAGAAGAAAAAACAACAGCGCAAAATGAAAACAAACTATAGTTAGTTCAAAGTTCAAAATTATTATTAAACACTAACATATAAAACAACAACAAACAGCAACAACAACAAGAAAATGAAGTAGCCATACTTTAAAACTTTCAACACTTTTTAATACACTTTTAAGCACACGCGCACGGCACACACACACACACAGACAGACAAAGTCAGTGAGCAATGACTGATTGTGCAAAAGTTTCAAAAAGAAAACTTGCAACAAAATATTCACGCCATCATAAAAAACAAAGTACTTACTTGTTGTCGCCTATTTGGCAAACAACAATAACAACAACGTCAACGACTAAATACAGTAAAAGTATTGCAGAATTCTATATAGCACAGAATATGGAGAAAATCATGTTTAAACATGTTTCGCTGCTTTAACTGCTGTTACATACATCCTTTAAAGTCCTTTAAAGGGGAAAATTGAAAATTATTTTAATATTTTAAAGCTGTTTAAAGCTCTACAACTAATACCAACGCAAACAATTATTTAAATTATTCTGTTGATGGCACAGCAAGAAGCAACAATAACAAGGAGAAGGACAATTAAAAGAGCCAAAAACAAAAATAAGGACTTTAGAAAGAAACATAAAAACAAATTAAGAAAAAATCTTGGCTCTGGACCACACGCAAAGAAAAAACATGATTGAGGTTGTTCAAGGAATATGAGCAGAGAATAGCTTAAAAACACTTTGGTCACTCAAATCATATTTATGATTGTCACAAACATATTATGATTATAGATATCTTTTACGCTAATATTGATATCATATACATACATATATATGAATATGGTCGCCATAATTTCATAATCTTTTATTATAATGCTCACATATATTAATTAGCAATCCCATTGTGCACTATTAGCATTTTAAGGTAATTTTCGCTAGTGTTTCAATTCTGTGTCAAAAATTTTGCTTCTTAACTCATTGCGATACTTAAAATTCATACAGAAATTACGTTGACGTTGATTTTTATTCGTGATCCCTGCTGCTGCTTGTTCACAGCTACACATTTCAACTTGTCAATGTATTGAAAACATTTGTTTGTATTTTAACTAGCAGTAGATGAGTAGTACTTGTTATTTTGCTATTGAAAAGGGAAAAACTTGAAAAGGGTGGTGGCTGTGTTACATTTTGGTTTTTGTTTTATAATCTTTGCATTTTACAATTACTTATATATAAATTTATATTCATTCATACTTGTAGTTAAAGTCTTACATTTATACGGAAAAAATACACACAAGCACGCAAACATATACATACATACATACATACGTACACATTTATGTAGTTAAAATGATGGCGTAGTTGTTAAGTTAATGGTTTATTGTGCATCCCTTTTGTTGTTTAGCGTGTGTTTTTGATTACAATGAATTTAAAGTTTAAATTGAAGTCATTTTCATTTAGCCAAAATTCTCAACATAAATTACTGACATAAATTGCACTGTTGATAGTTAGAAAAAGCTGAGAAAAATAGGGCGGTAATAGTGTCAAAAATAGGGATTAAGGAATCACCTGGGAAACTGATTTTGTAATACATTTGAGATACAAATTAATAATATTTAGTCAAGTATGAAATATTTCCAACTTCTAAATAAAAATATCTTGTAAGTACTATCTTGTACCTTTACTACATTTCTTATCTTCTCTGTTTTTTTCTCTGTAGATTTGTTTTTTACCCGCTTTCCCTCTTATGTTAATTAATAATATCACTTTTGCCTCAGAGTTTATGAGTGTAAACGTCTTAGAAAGAAACTTTTTCTTCTCTTTTGCTTAATTTTTAATGCTGATTTTAATTGAGCTGCTTTAAATATTTTTGCTTTATTATTGTTATTTTTTACATTCACTAGAAGTGGTGGGTATTTAAGTCAGTAATAAACTACTTGCCATTTTCAGTTCATAGTGTATGGGTGGGTGTGTAAGTTTGTGTGTATGAATGGTTGTTTTTTTGCATTTAAGTCAATTGTTACAATTTTCAATAACTGCTTTGTTCTTTTTTTTGTGTAATATTTTTCATTTTGATGAGTTTAAATTGAATTTATTCCCTTAATTTATCATTAAATATGTTCTAAGCAGCAGACAAGTTGTACACATACTAATGTAATCCTTATAACTCCGCCATATTAAAGCATGCAAACTGAACTTAACTGCGAAGAGTTGCTATTTGGTTTTAATATCGATTTTTATGAGTCTCAGCTAAGGTAGCTGGGATTTACTGAAAAATTACAAAAATGGCTAAAAGATGTCGATTTCTATTATTGAAGTGTCCTTAAAATTGTACCTTGAAGATTAGAAGACATAAAAACTCATACATATCTGCAATTTTAACATCTTTAAGGAAAAAAATAAGAATTTTCCATTTTAAAACTTTAACTTATTTTTTAAATAAAATATTAATAATTAACAAATATTCTCGGCAACAAAAAAAAGGGACCCCTTACGTGACTAGAGAGAATTATTTATTATCACACACGATCGTGTTAATTATTAACTTTAAATACATTAGTTTAAACTTGTGTGAGCATAATCAAATTTGCGTGAGTGAGGGTAGTATTTTATAAAAAAAAAATTACAGTTTATGAATATGCTCTTCTTATCAATTTTCTAAAAAATTTAGAGCATAATGAGAGTGCGGGTACCGCGTTTTCTTTTATTTTATTTTATAGCACAGTAAGGAAAAAATATTACTTTTAAAAAAGTCTGTATTTTTGTGTTTTTGTTTTGTCTAATTTTTTTCTTTTTGTCAAAAACTGTCTAATAAATTTAAAATAAAACAATTAATAAGTTAAAAGGACTTTTATTAAATTAAAAGCTTAGAAAATGACACAATTTCCTACAGACCACAATGATTAATGAAGCAAAGAATGTCAGCAATAAAAAAATAAGAAAGAAATGAAAACAAAAATAGAAATGAAATAAATGACATAAAAAATAACAAATAAAAACAGAAATTATAATTTCCAATACACAAAATGGGACATTTAAAAAGAAACTTAATCAAGCGAATCAAAATTGCCAGTAAAAGTTAAATGGGAACAAGAGCAAGAATATTTAAAAAAATGTTATTTAAAATTAACAAATATTGAATTTTTAATTTCAAAGTGCATCGCAGAAATGGCTTTTTAACAAATTCTTTATTATTCATTTAATTCATTAAACACTATAATTAGAAAACAGATATGTTAACAGAGATAATGTGTTCGACTTATACCTCCTCGTGCTGGTGGCCGCTTATAAACTCATGCTAAATGCCCGAATATTTCGGGTAGAAAGATGTGAACTCTGAATAACTGTTGACCTTCATTTTAAGTACAGACTTGCCCTTGTTTATGGAGCTCTGCTCAAACGAATACATTTTCTGCAATACTCGGAAAATTTTCTTTGAGTGATGTATATGAATGAGGAGGAAATTGCAGCCACGAAAAAGGCAGAGAAATCAATCTTTAAGAATTCCATTATATATCATAATAATATTAGTCTGCCTTATCACATCTATCTGTTTATCAGTCCACTTAACATTGGTAGAGCTGGAACGAAAAGATCAAGTTTTTATAAAATATTTATTAAACATTAATAACAAAATATTTTGTATTAAAAAATTAACTACATTGGCTTAAAAAAACATAAAAATATGAAAATATTAAAACCCACTTACTATGCAAAAATTTATAAACTAAAATCCATGAAAATTGACGCTTGCTTTATAAATAAAAGATAAAATATCCACTAAAACATGGGTTTTTGGCTAATATGACCTCATAATTGATATATTTTCTGTTTTTTTTAACGCCCACCTTCCCACAATAAAAAATAATAATAAAAATAAAAATGTGTTCAACCTTATATAAAATATAAACTAAGTAGGCCCAATTTTATTTCCAAATTCTACATAAGGAAAATATTTTTTTCATTTCATTTTACACATACAAAGTCTTTCAAATATTGGTGGTGAGCTCTTACTTAAACGTTCCTTTAAATACATTTTCAACTTTAAAATTAAATCGACTTTAAAAACTCACACTTCAACTTTCATGTTTTTTTTTCGATTCTTCAAGAGCTTTTATGAAAATTAACAAGAAAACTGCTTTATTATTAACATTAAATATATTTTTTGTTTTGCCTTCATTTCACAAGTATCATTTCATTTTCGTCTTCATTATATTTATTACATTTATGAATATATTAACAAATGTTTGCCAACAACATGTTAACGAACAAATGATAATAACAGAGGCAGCCGAAATAAAAAACATAAGGCACTAAGCAGAAAAAGGCAAAGAAAAAAACAGTAAAGAACAGAAATCAACCCCAATGGGTTTGCAATCTGTTTCCATTTTTTGTTTCTTTTTTTTTATTTCCCATCCCATTTCCATAGAAATCTTCTACATTGATATTCTTTTGATATCAAAATAACTTTAATTTTCATTTAAAGTTAATAAACAAATAAAGAAGATTAAAAAAAACACACACACAGGCAAACAATATTTGCTAAATATTTTTACATTTACATATATATGTACATATGAAGCTTAACAGCAAAGTCATTTTCCTTTAACTCCGAATATTTAAAGATGATTTGGGCATGAAAAAAAGAAACAATTTTGGCGAAAAGAAAAAAAGAGCAAAATCAAATTAGCAAAATCCATTACATTAGCCAGCGTTTGTGGAAAAACTTGACTGAGCAAATGTTTAAATGAATACAAGTCAAAGAAGCCAAATACTCACTATTCACTCAACCCACCAATCTTTGTTTTTTACAGTTTGTTACAAGAAACCATCCGCTCATTTCCTTGTTTTCTGCTTTGTATGTGTGTATTTCTGCAGTTCTGTTGATGCGTTG
>NDXZ01000925.1:0-11220 GCA_003055125.1 Paykullia maculata
TATAGCCGAATATAACGCTCTTACTAGTTTAAAATATTTTTCTTTGGCGAGTGTTTACAAGTGCTTTAGATATTAAATCAATTAAGATAATTATCTGCAGCCTTTAGACACATTTTTTTTCATTGACAGTTTAATTTTTAGATGATTTCTTGACATTTCTCTTATATTGGCAGCATTACTTTAAGTCTTAAAGTAAAGTTTAAAGTTTAAGATAATTCTATTCTTAAAAACTGATATAATGTAGTGTATATATTAGTCGTATTCGATCGGTTTTAACTCTAACGCCTTTTTATATTTTAGAAAATATTCCAACAATGATTAAGCTTATATGTACAGAGTTAGTTCTTAACGATATAATTTTAATGTGTTTTTATAGCCAAATATTTAAGAAACTAGTATTGCATTTAACAGAAGAAAAATAAAAAATAAATTGTAAAAACCTTATTCATCAACATCTGCCATTAGCTGAACACATAAATGACAGTAATTAATGACGCCATTTTATTTGGGATTAAGAACAAATTTTTTAAACCAGAATTTAAAAATTAATTATTAATAATTTTTGTTAACTTTATGTGAATTGAAATAGCAAAAAAATATTTTCTCGTTAGCTAAGTTAATGTTAACAATTTACTGAAGGCTTGGGGTTAGTAAATCAATTAAAAGAATATTTCAATTATAATATTAAATTGAAGCTGTTATTATCTTCTAGTAATAAGCCACTCTAAATAGTTAAAAAATTAGATAATAATAAATTTTCATGATGAAATTTTTTTTTCCAATTCTCAGCTTTTTTAAATCATTTAATTTATTTTTATTATACACCAATACCCCGGTTTGCGTCGTTTCGCAGTTAAATTTTCTGTGATTTCGAAGTTGCGTCTTTACTTCAGTTTGCGTCGCATGGCTTCGAAGTTGCGTCGTTAGTTCTTCGATTTGCGTCGTAGTGCTTCGATTTGCGTCGTTAATATGAAAATGTTTATATGTACAAAGCTTAAACAGGAAATGTGGATTTCCCCTCTAAGTATAATACAAAAAATTCTGTAAAGGTTGTCTGTTGTGAAGGTCGTTAGTAGTTTGAAATTACATTTTCTGAAGTGAAGTTTAATCTAAATATTTTGCAACAATAAGTCAAAAAAGAAAGTAAATAAGCTTGGAACAAAAACAGGACATTTTGAAATTTGCTGAAACCGCAACATCGTTACAACATAAACAAGTAACAAAAATGAAAAGTCGTTTAATGGGATAAATGGAGTCACTTCTTAGCATTTGGATGGTAATTCAAAAGAAAGCTATAACTTTATTTGAAGATCTAAAAGAAAATTATCCGTTATCAAGTGTCGAAAGTGCAGAAGAATTTAAAGCAAGCAGAGGTTGGTTTACCGTTTAAAAACCCGTGGAAATTTGCATACTTCAGCTGCAGAAAAGTTCAAACTTGAAATAAAAGCAATTATTGAAGAAGGTGGGTATTTTGCACAACAAGTTTTAAATGCTGATGAAACGGGGCTTTTTTTGGAAGCGTTTGTAAGAAAGAAAATCAAATAAATTATTGTAAATTATGAATCTCGGAACCAATTAAATAAAAATCAATACAAATGTATGGAAAATTGTGCTTCGTCGTTTCGGTTTGCGTCGCGTTTCTCCGGTCCTAATTATTTATTTTATTTTTTTTTTTATTTATTTATTTATTTAAATTAGCTACATATAAATGACAGCTAAGCATAATCAAAATATCAATAACAATACAATTATATAAACAAAAATACTTCAAAAAGTCTCAAGTAGCCAGATCTGACGCATTTTTTTTTTTTGTTTACTTACATATTCGTATACATATGTATATGGTTTCTGCACCATGAAGAATGGTCCCAATGAAAAATTGGCCCCAAAAAACAGGAAAAATTTTAAAAAATTGGGGCCATTTTTTCATTTTTGATTTTGGGGTCATTTTTCCTTTCCTTGTACATTTATTAAAAATGTTTGGGGCCATTTTTTATTTTTCATTATGGCCATTTTTCATGGTACCTATTATTTATTAAAAATATTCAAAAATATTTCTTTGTATATTAAAATTGTTTTTAATTTACAATCAATTTTTAAAATTAACAAACAAATACCAGAAATTTTTTTGATAAATTTTTCTCTTTGTAGAAAATATATTTTTATTAAAAGAATGGACTCGGTGTATTTCAAATTTTTTTTATTTAAAAAAACTGAAGATTGAAAAATTAATTTCTCAGGCAAAATTTTTTTAATTACATATAAATTAAAAACAATTAACAACCTTACACCAAACAGTGGCACATTTTACGATATATCGGTTAAAACTATTTTTTATGATTAATAATACAGTGAACTCGCGGTAATGTGAACTAATAAAAACCAAGGATGTTCACATTTTCGATGGTAAAAATTTATAGCGCCATATTGTGTTTTTTTCTAGAGAGTATTAAAACTATTAAAATTTGTAACATAACATATAATTTATTGCAAACTTCACGATTTTTCAATTCAAATTCACTTTTTATATTAAATATTTACTTAAAAAAAAATTAAATTAAATATTTCAATTCATTGTACTAATATTTGTACATATTCATAAGTAAATAAATATTTTAGGTAAGAAAATAATCGGTTATCATTTTTTGAATTTTTTTTGTTCTAATAACTTATTAATTGCTGCATTCCTTAATTTCTTAAGAACTTTGTAGTGCTTTGCAGTGCTTTATTAAAAATTTCCACAGCTTCCTTTGGTTTTATTTTGTCCATCATTGGAAACTCTGAAGATCTTAGCGTTTTACGTTTCTCTGGTCCATAATATGTGTTGTTTACAAACTTAGAAGTTTTATTCTTCTTATTTCGTATCGAACAAGTATATTTTACTCATAGTGCTGTAACACTTGATCCTTTTTCCAAAAGTTGCAGAATTTGTTATTTTTCATTGATGGTTAAAAACTTTTATAGGCATCTTTGTTAATATACAGGTATGACGAAAAAATATTAACAAAACTCAAATTATGTATGCATGTATTGTTTTTATTTTTTATTAAATCAGGGGATTTCCAACATTAGAAAATAAACAAAAATTGCCAAAATTTTTGTTCACTATTTAAAGCCATTAAATTTGTTCACTATTGAGAGCGTTAATATAAAAAATAGGTGTTCACATTACTGGATAGTTCACTATATTTGAAGTTTACATTACCGAGAGTTCACTGTATGAAGTTAAAAGCTAAGATAATATGTGTTTGTATTTATGTATTCCAAAAAAAAAAAAACGTATACCATGATATTCAAAGTATTGGACATCGCAAGCTGTGACATTCATTTGGCCGGTTTTTAGATAAATGTGGTTTTACATTTCACTATAAACTCAGAATTAGTTCTTAGTACTTCTTTTTATAAGCACATAAAGTATTTAATTGGAATAATTTATTTTAAAAAACATTGTAAATTTAATAATACATATTAAGGTACGTCTAGTTTGCCTACTTTTTGACCGAATCCAAAAAAAATTGTTTCACGTTTTACTTCTATCATATAGGAAAACAGATACTGTAAGTATGACATTGATCCCGCATACTTTTTCATGTAGTGGGACATATACATACATACATATATAATTGAATAATACAATCGTGATTTTTGAAAAGAGAGCGTTACATGAGCAAGGACAAATAGTGGACCGAACATTGCTCAATTTTTTTTTTTTTTTTTTGACAACGGAAATAAGTAACTGACATTTAAACGTCATTACCTTTAGTAATTTAGGGTATTAAAACCATAGTTTTTTTCCATCGAGTTTGACATTTACAAACACCTCAGCAACGGCGTTAATTAAAACTAAGCGTTTTCACCAAGATATACTACAGCGTTACATATTTAGGCACGATTAAACGTATAATTCCAACAAACAAAAATAGTATGAAATACAAGCAATTAAAATAATAACGAGTGTAACACGTTTCTCAGTGTATTTTTTTCTAATTGTTAACTTATGTATGTACATACACGAAATACGTAAAAATACACTAATAACGAAAAATTAACAAACAGTTTAAATAAAACAGCCTTAAATAAATAGTACCTACTTGTAGTAGTAGTTAACCTTGAAGCTCTTGAGCTTGTTGTATAAGAGAGCTTTTGTTCCCCCCAAACGTGTTGCACACGAAATACTAAAACAATAAAAACAACAATAAACTTGAAAGACAATTATACATACAAATAACAGCTACGACAACTTATGAACTTAAAAAAACAAAGTCCACTTCTTTCTTGTTAATTATGGAAGGCTAAAGCTTTTGCTTAAGCTATGTTCAACGAAAGATTCATATAATCTAATGAATATACTAGATACAGATCCATACATACATATGTATGTATGTATTAAAAAATAAACACACACTCTAGCATTCCTTGTCATACATACAACCATAAAGATTTAAACGCCCACTAATAAACGTTAGGCACACAAAAATCTAATCAAAGTTATATGTATTTAAGTATATACTATATATATAAAGCAAATAAAAAATTTATGTTTGTACATAAGTGTGTATTATAAAAACAGCGTTAAAATTCAAATTTATATTCTCTTGATGGGAAAGCAGCTATGTCGAGTTATTATCAGTATCAGTAGTGCCAACTCTTGACACCCCAAAACGCGTAAAAATTTATGAAAAAGTAGTTGGTGCTCTCATTAAACTTTAAGAGATAACGAGCTGAATTACACATATTTATATTAACAGTATGTAGATTTTTAATTGCAAATCTTTTCAAAAACGTAACAAAACTTTACAAATATATGAATGACTGGATCGAGGTTGAAATTTTCTGATGGAATGATATTATCATATGGTTAACTATTTAACTTCGAAACTGCGCAATTCAAAAGTCTGGCCTTACTTTAGTACTTTTCTTAAATCATAGGCCAGTAATGCGATTCACTAACTTGTTTTTATGTATGTAAAGGGTGTTTTTTATAGAGGTATAAAATAAATTAAGATGGCAACACTATTTAACTGGCGGCCATTTTGTCAGCTGTCAAGTGATTTACGTTTAGTTTGGTTTGGCATTTCAATATGAATAGACGACTGACGCCTGAACAACGCTTCCAAATTGTGCATATTTGGCCCAAAACAAGATTGCCATTGATCCCGATTTTTCATAAGCGAATTTTGTTTAGCGATGAAGCTCACTTTTGTTTGAATGGATGCGTCAATAAACAAAACTGCCGTATTTGGAGTGATAATCCAGAAAAACTTCCTGTATTTTTTGTTCATCAATTAAACAACCATGATGTGCAGGAGCTGTGGTTTCAACAAGACGCCGCAACATGTCACACAGCTCGTGCCACAATTGATTTATTAAAGGAAACGTTTGGTAACCGCATAGTTTCATATTTGAACCCGTGAATTGGCCGCCAAGATCGTGCGATTTAACGCCGCTACTCTATTTTCTGTAGGGATGTGTGAAGTTGCTAGTTTACGCCGATAAGCCCGAAACGATTGACGACTTGGAGGACAATATTCGCCGCGTTTTTGCCGATATACGGCCACAAATGTTGGAAAAAGTCAACGAAAATTGGACCTCCAGATTAGACTACGTCCGAGCCAGCTGTGGCGGTCAGCCAGAAGTCATATTAAAATTATAATGCCAGAAGATTATCTTTCGAATAAAGTAAGTTTCATGTCAATTTAAAAATTAACCTTTTTTTTATTCCATTTCAAAGTTCTATACCTCTATAAAAAACACCCTTTATGTTAATTCCACATTCTTTAAGTAAAGCTGTATTTAAATATTTATTATTTTCTACAATCAAACTGACCTTTTTAAATTTAAACAACACCGCAAAATAATAATCAAACATTCATAAACAGGTAGAAGCGATATATTTGGCCGTGCCAAACCTTTATACCCTTTACCCCATGTAGGTATGTAATAAGAAATGTATTTACGTATGTATGTTTTTTTATTTTTTTTTAATTAACGAGGTGAAATCATCGAAAGACCCTGGCTCCTACGACACCAGGAGTGCGAGACTGTAACACGCTAAAACACCTCGATACGCTGCCCCGTTCGTCCCCGTGGTACTACCGCAAAGCTTTCCGTCACAGGGAAGGGAAGGTATAACACCCACTTTAAACTACTCCGAGACTCTGTCGAGTCCGTTCTTCTCTACGCAGATCCACTAAGACCGATTTTAAAAAATGACATAAATATTGCCAGATATCCAAGGACGACAACATAGCCTGTACTATGTTTTCCGGACAAACTCTATGGCCCACCACCTCCTCAAGATTCGCCCCCTTATTCTGGAATCGTGGACAGATTAAAAATACATGTTCGGCATCTTCCACTATATTATCACAAGTCGGACAAAATGGATCACTCTCGTGTCCAAAACGGTACAAGTACGACTTAAAGCACCCATGTCCACTCAAAAACTGTGTGATGTAGTAGTTTAAGTGACCGTGTCTCCTATCAAGCCGTATATCGTTATATCAGGTATCAGCAAGTATGTCCATCTACCCTTACTAGTGGCCAACCAACGCGACTGGCACTTTGACACACGTGCACTCCTTCCGTGGCCTTCAAATCAATGGGTACCATACCGGCAATAACAAATACAGCTTCATCCGAAACAGTGCGGAAGGCGCTACAAACGCGGAGCCCTTAGAATATATGATAACCATAATCAAAGAGCGTCATATATATGATTATCCGTGACAAAGTTTATAGTTTGGACAAACATATAATGATTTTTGCCATCATATATATGATCATGATATTGACGTCAAATATGACTACAACCATATTATGATTATGGCAATCATATAACGATTGTAATAATCATAGAACTTTAGAATTGTCTGTGATCATATTACCGTGACCATACTCTACCATGTTTTTTCTTTGCGTGTAAGCCTTTAAATACCTTTCGGACATTTAAATACATACGTACATACATAAGTATATATATACACATATATATACATACATAAATACAAGTAGTGAAGGGTATATAAGATTTGGCACAAACGAATATAGCGCTCTTACTTGTTTTATGTTAATTTGTACATCATTACATTACTCTGCACAGTTCAGGGGAGTTATTTAGAACATTTTTGCATTGAAATTGGAACCTAAACTAAACAAGTAAGAGCGTTATATTTGGTGGTGCCAAATCTTTTATACCCTTCACTACGTGTATTTCCGTAAAAAAAAAAAAAATTTTTTTTGCCGATATCTCGAAAGAAAACTTTTTGCTTATATCTCGAAAAATTTTTTTTTATATTTCTCAAAAGGCATGTCTAATTTCTGATCGTTTGATACCAATAACGCGTCCGTCCGACATCGGGGGGCTGAGGAAAGTTGATTTCAACAGACTGACAGACGGACAGATGGACATGGCTAAATCGACTTCCCTATCTATAAGGATTCAGAATGAATATTGTAGAAATTACAAACGGAATGACAAACTTATATATACCCTTATCACCTTTGGTAAAGGGTATAAAAATATTGAATTAAGAATGGTTTAAGTACTTTGTTGTTGCCTTTTCCGTCCGGCTAAGTATAGTTTACGACAGCACAATAAACATAGCAGTCAGAGTCATATTATTTTAGGACACTTTTAGTAATGAAAAGCAACTTAAACCATTTTAAATTTTTAGGACATATGACATTATGACATCATAATTAACTTGTGAATCCCTCAATTGTAAAATTGTTAGGTTTACTAAGAAAATTCAATCTGTTAATCCCTCAAATAACTTTAAAAAATACAAAAATTTAAGACAAAATCAAAGGACAACTATTTTAGGTTAAAACAAAATTTTAGGCAAAACGAAATAACCCACCCAATAAAAATGGACATTCAAAATGAAATAAGTGCCAACAAAATTTGTTAAAATTAAACTAAATAGAAAAAAAAATAATTTTTTTCAAAAAAGCCAATAATTTCCAAAATTGGAAATTATTTCGTAATGCAATAACTTAAAGAATGTATGAAAAAAGTTTAAACTTTTTTCACTTTGCTTGGGTGATTTCACAGTTTTTCACAGTTTCATTGTAAACGAATTAATCGCTTAGAATTAATTAATTAATTAACGAACTATTCGTTCATTTAATTATTTTATTATTTTATATGCCTGTGTTTTTGTTTACCCTTCATATGAGTGACAAGGGTATATAAGTTTATCATTTCATTTGTAATTTCTACAATATTCATTTGCAACCCTATATATATATAGTAGTATATCAACTCTTAATCCTTAAAGATGGCGAAATTGATTCGGCCATGTCTTGCCGAAGCTCGTTGATGTCCCATGCACCTGTAAATTATATTAATTTATCGGACGTATTTTCGAACATTTTTCTATTGATAATCAGCAAGATCGGCTTATATGTATATGACTGAAATATGAGCAAGAAACCACTACTTACTTGTGTTTTTGACACAAAAACCTATTTCATTCAGCCTTCGTATAATTTTTATGAAATATTTAACAAAACATATGTAGGCCAAAAGGTAAAAAAAAACTTCTTATTGAATACCTACACATTGTAAGGATCAGCACAGTCGAATACACGCTCTGATTTGTTTCTTTTTTTTCTTTTATTCTACCCATAGGTATACATACATAAACACAGTTTTAGTAATTGTAAATTATTATCAAAAAATGTTATCTGGAAAAAAATTAAAATAAAAGCTTTTTACTGTGCAATATTACTGTAAGTACAATTTACAAACTATTCTTTGTGGACTGTAGTGTGTGCACGTGTTTTGTGTGTTACCACAATCCACTACATACATAATATGTATGTATGTTTGTTATATCTGTATAAATCTTATTCCCGACTTCTTATTAGGGTTGGGCAAAAAATATCGATTTTTCAATATAACGATATTTTTTAATTATCAATCGATATATTTCGTTGATATTTTACTTTGCAATATATCGATATATATATCAATATAGAAGATGTGCAACATGTAAATGTAATTCCTGTGATAAATAAAAACTTTAATTTTCGTGCAATAAATATACAAGAACTAAAAAATATTTGTAAACATTTAAATAACAAATCCGACTTTAATAAGGTATCAGTTAATATTATCCTTGATAACTGGGACATAATGGGAAAAGTAATGTTATATGTAATTAACAAATCTTTCGAAACAGGCATTTTTCCAGAGAATTGGAAAGAAACTATGGTGACGCCTATAGAAAAAGTAAGCAAAACAAATAAATGTAAAGAATTTAGACCAATAAACACTTAAAAAACTTGTAAAAAAAAATTATTGAAAGAGCTGTGAAAGAACAACTAGAGGAGTAAATGAAGAAAAATAAATTATTTTTTAAATATCGATCCGGTTTTCGTAAAACATATTCGTGCGAAACTTCTTTGAACTATGTGATAAACGAATGAAAAAAGTAGAGAAGAACAAGAAGGTATTAGCTATATTAAGCTACAAAAATATGTTGTAAAGGGCAAAGAAATAAAATGGTTTGAATCGTATATAAATTCGAGAAGGCAAACGACTAGAGTAAACAATATAAAATCAGCGAATACTAATAATGAGTACGGTGTCCCCCAGGGATCGATTTTGGGTGCACTGCTATTTATTATATACATAAATAAACTACCAAAAATTTTGGAAAAATGTGAAGTAGTGTTTTATGCAGATGACACATAAATATTTACTAAAGCAGATACTGATCAGTTGAGTCCCCACTGATTAGTATTCGCTTATCCGAATATATCCGATTTGCCGTCAGCTGCAATGGTACCAAGTTTAATCGCTAGCGAATAGCCAAATTCTATATAATGTTTGACGGCATTTCCTTCAGAGCCATCAAAAAATTTTCTTCCACTTAAGATAGTTTAACCACAGGTTATTGGTGAGATCACACTTTTCATTGCTTAGTTGCTGCAGATTTTCAGATATTTTGGAAATCTGACGATTTTCTTGCTCCTGTAATAAAACTATTGCTCCAAATATAAACATTATTCTCTTTTTTATTTTAGACTTCAACAAATTTGTATAATTTTTTTTTTCTTATTTACACTTTCTTCTTTATTCACTGCGCATTGATGTTTTCTTTATTATTTCACGGGAGATTTACGATAGCATTTTTCTATTCGAGGGGAATACAAATTTGAAGGGAACAAAAATTCCACTTGTTATTTACGATAGGAGTGAATATTTTTTCTTGCAATTTTAATTCGATATTTTTGAACTCTGGTTATGTATTCACAGTCCTTATCGAATAGAATAGAATTATATATGTAATTGTATTGACAACAATGGCGCGTTAAATTTCATCCCATTTAAGGTGTTTGCAAGTCTATAGCAATACGATTTTATTTACACCCGTAACTTCCAAGTTTGAAAATTTTAAATTTGTATATACAGTTTCATACATGGGGTGAATTTAGCATTAACTGTTCTATTATGCATAACTTGTGGATAATGTTTCGATTACAATATTTTGCTTTTAACGTATTTTAAACAAAGCATTAAGCATGTAAAGTTGTATTTGTCCAGCATTTGACGCCTGTTATTTCTGAAGTCGCCCTTTAATATTTAATTTTTCAGGCTTCCTTTAGTAGAAGCCGTTTGACAGGTGCACACATCAAACAGAGGGTGCTCCTTATGTCAGTGTATGATAATTACTGGTTCAATAAAATTTTTACAACGCCTTACTTCGTAGTCTAACCACAAATATAATTTTCTGTATTATACCTATGTTTCTATGTTAACCGTTAAACATCAATAACAAATTACTTTTTCTTATATAAAGTTCGTTTTTTCTGTATATGACCAGCAACGATATTGAAAAAAAATATCGATATTTTTTTTTGCATTTGCCCATCCCTACTTCTTATCATTTATTTATAATCTTTTTCAGTTGATTAAGAACCGCCATCTTTTTGGCGATATATGTATGTTCGTATGTACATATGTATTAGGATTGGTAATTCGTGTTAGAAAATAAAATATATGGTTAGGTTAGGTTAGGTCGACAGAAGGAGCCTCGAGGGGTCTCATGTTCCTTATGGCATACACCTAAGCCTGCGATGGGCTTGTTGTGCGCTTCTTGGGAAATAAAATATACATATAAAAAAATTTTTTTTTTTTTTTGGTATGACAAATTCCAATAAAAATTACTCCAATAATTTTTATACCCTTCACACACACACATGTGTTAA
>NDXZ01000926.1:0-11836 GCA_003055125.1 Paykullia maculata
TTTAAAGTAATAATTTAATTAGAAAACAAGTAAGAGCGCTATATTTGGCTGTGCCAAATCTTATGTACCTTTCACTGTGTGTATTTACGTAAAAAAAAATGTTGTTTGCCTATATCTCGAAAATTTTTTTTGCTTATATCTCAAAAAAATTTTTTTTTATCGAAATTTCTCAAAAAACATGTCCTACACAGAAATATGTATAATCATTTTTGTGTAAAAAAATAAAAAAAATTTTTTTTGCTTATATCTCGTTAATTGTCGGATTTTAGTGATTTTCAATAGCAAGCATCTCGATAAAATTTCTGATCGTTTGATACCAATACCGTGTCCGTACGACATCGGGGGGCTGAGAAAAATTGATTTCAACAGACGGACAAACGGACATGGCTAAATCGACTTCCCTATCTATAAGGATTCAGAATATATATACTTTATGGGGTCGCAAATAAATATTGTAGAAATTACAAACTAAATGACAAACTTATATATACCCTTATCTTATGTTAAATAATCAAAAAAAAATTTTGGTACAACTAGAGCTTTTGGTAAAAAATTACTTTTAGTTAATTAATCAAAAAATTAAATGCGTTAAAAAAAAATGGAAAAAAATGAAAAGCTGGAAAATATTAAGCGGAGAATAATATTTGATTTGATTTTATATTAAATAGTAAACTATATATTTGTACAAAAAATGTAAACATCAAAATGAAACAAGAACAATCGTTTGAACACCAGGGTGTGCAATCATGATTCAGAGAGCGCACCTATTGGTTCATGTTACCGTGTGAACATGTTTTTTTATAAATTCTCTTACAGAAAATCTGATTTAAATTGTAGTTACATATATATACATATCTTTTGTCTACAGTTCTTAAATTTTAATGAAATTGTACCCTTAAGCTTCAAAACTATTCATACTCAAAAATTCTTAAAGTAAGTAGAAAACTAGAATTTTTTTTAATAAATGTTTTTATTATTACGAACTTATTTGTTTTAAGACAATTGATTTTAGTTTTGTTCTGGCTCAAGTTCATTTTTAAATTTTCAAAGAATAATAATTTGAAAAGTAAATTTTGCCGACACTAGCCGCGTGGAATGCATTTTCGAAACCAGCTACGTAAAACGAGCCAGTAGAACCAGTAGAAAACTTTATTTTTTTTAAGAATTATGCTTAAAAATTTTAGATAAAGAAAAAAGTTCCTTAAGCAAGTCTGGTATATTTGTCCTACACTTAGACCTTTACGTCTAAATTTGTCATCCTTGAATCAAGTGTTTTGTTTACAGCTTTCATTTAAGTTCAGAATACGGACATATTTTTCAGCGTATTTAAACACTATTCCAATGCCTCAATTGAGGAGTACAAAAGCATGATCACTTCTATTTCAGCCTGAGATAAAAGTTCTTAAAATGGAGTACATAAGGTTCAAAAGGATGCCGCAACATGCTGTGCTTGATACAAATAATTTCGTTATAGAAACGTTTGACGAGCAATGAATTTTACGATAGTAAAATTAGAAATCTTTTTGATTTTTAAACAAAATATTAAATGTTACTTCATTTAAGTAAGATAGTTGACCCTAAAATATTCAAACTATCTCCGGAAACATCCTTTTAGTTTAGTAGTTTTAAAAGTAGAAGAAAAGATTTACGATTCCATTTTTTTTTGACTCGTTATTTCTATTTGCAACATTTCTTTTATTTGGTTTATCATCTCCATCTCCATCTTTATCTTTTTATTCTGTATAAATCGGTTTTTTTGCTACTGCTGTTGCTGTTTTTGTTGTTGTTTTTGTTGTTATCGTTTCAAATGAAAGAATAGTAAGAACCTAATCCCATAATAATATTTTATTTATATGAATGTTATCATCGGTTTTACACTTTACCAGCTGTGCTTTTATATTAATATACAATAATATGTTTATCTGATTTGTGTAACTGAGTGGGTGAGTAAATAAGTGAGTGAGTGTGTGTGTGAAAGTATTTTCTTATATTTGTATCTAACGGCTGAAGCAGATATGAATGTGAAATTAAACATTTTCAATTATTTACACAACTGCGAACTTTTCTATTGTATTTATTTTATTTAATTAAATGATTATAGCAAACACTTGTTGTACTTTCTTGAATTCATTTAAATATTTTTCCATAACTATTGTGTGTGTTAAAGAGATAAAAAAGATTTATTGAATAAACGCTTATATTTGTTTTAATAAATTATTCATTGATTTAACTTTTCAGCACTAATAGTGGTAGAAGTTTTTAATTCCGTCTGCAACTACAAGAAACATTTGGTTAAGACCCAATCAGTTATATAAATAAGTAAATATTTTTTCAAAGCTTATAATATTCTACTATTTTTATAATATATTTTTTTATTAGGGTAAAGTGACATACGACCATGGCCATCCTTTAAACACCGCTCTGAATATGTATTTAATATATAAAAATATATCACATGTAAGTTGCTTATTTATTAGACGATAAATATTTAACAAGTTTGTTTATAACAAATTCAGATTTTCTTGTTGCATACTTTTTAAAGCGTGACTTTTGAATAGTCGGATTTTAGTTTTTAAACCTACTTTTTACAATAGAAATTATTTCTATTATTTCTATATTAAAGCAGGATTTAGGGAAACTATTAGTGTTATATTTAATAGTTTTTTTTTCATTATCTTTTAAGAGAAGTAAAAGTTAGTCTGTAACGAATTTGAAACGCACAATATTTATGAAATATTTAAACATCTGTTGTTATTAGTTGTCATATTTATTTAACGTTTTTGTATAAATAAAAACACACAAATTTACTTAAGACTGACTTTACCTTATGGCGGAAATTGGCAGAGAATGTGTTACATTAATTTTAATGGCAAAATTTATTAACTACTAAAATTTACCTTAGAAAAGGCAATAGCAGAATTGGTATTTATAAATATATCTTTAATATACCTTTAAGCCAGTTGTAATTATAATACGCGATTTTGTATAAAGTTAATAAGTTAACATTTGTCCAATATTGGAATAAACCATAAAATATATAGAAAATTGACCAAATACCAAGTACCAAAAGAATTAAAATAAAATTTACCTTTTAACTAAACCACAATCGCCACAAACACTTCTTTGCTTTTTTGAAGAAATTTTTGTTTTTTATGAACAAAAAATGTAAACATAAACAAAGTTTGACATTTCAAATATAAAACAAAAAAAATCAGCTGGCTTTGTGAGGCTACCTGACTAATTGTATCATGATCTTTACTTTTCTTATAAGTTCTGCAAATAAATAAATCATTAAAAATACTCTATATATTTTCTATTAAATTTTTTAATATTATTGTTTTGAAGAATTAAAAAAATAGCTCAAAGTTGCTCAAAGACTTCAACTGTTATTTAAAAATTATTTAATAAACTAAAAACTTTTAACCGTTTGACTCTTTGAAACGCTGTGTTATTTAAAGAATTTCTGCATAAATTACTTAAACATGTTTTTTTATGTATAAAGACTTCACATTTTTTACAACATCAGTTACAGACCAATTTTACATATTTTGCATTTGCACTTGCAAGTAACTGAAAACGACTTGTGATGCATTTAATTTTTGTATTTTTGGTTTGTTCTGTTTATGGAATAAGTTAATTAAGTTTAAGTAAAGAGTTAACAACTACAATCATTACTGATATAATAATTTTATGTTAAAGACTTAATTAAATTATTTTTATATTCAGAAATATTACTTTTTTTCATTATTAAAGTGGGAAAATGTAGCAAACGTTAGCTAACATTAAAAGATTTTACATCAGCAACTTTAATATTGTAAAAAATATGGATAAATAATTTTTTGTTTAATGTAACAACAATTATAAGCAAAATAATATCACAATAAAGTTTACTCTTTGCCCTAACATGAGTCAAGTGCGCGAATTCAAATTTCGTAAAAAAAGTAGGAAATAAAGCAATAGAAGAGCCAAACAACAACAAATCAAAATTAAATAAAAAACTAAGAAGAAAGAATTTAAAAAAAATAAAAACTAAGATTATGCAACAAATGAAACCAGTATAGGTTCGATTGGTGACCATTTGGTTTTTATGGGCCTCAAAAGATTCTAAATACCAGTGGGCCCCCCCCAAAAAAAGGTGCTATCGGTTTTTGTCTAATAGCTAGGTCAGAGTTAGTGATATGGCTTTACTATGTTTGGCAATAATAAAGCTAAGAGTTTGGTGAACAAACCAAGTTAGTATTTTATTTCAAAAAAAAGTTTTTTCCTGCAATTTTTTTGAAAAAATAGAGGAAACATTTTTTTTCACTTTTTTAGCATAACTTTCGGGGAATCCAAACTTTTCAATAACAATATTTAGCAAAATTATAGCCACGCTAAAACTGAAAAACTTGTGTGAACACACTAATACAATCTAAACGTGACTAGGCACCCTTAATAGCTCATAAGGGCATATTTGACGCTAAAAAAAACTTTTTTTTTTGGAAATAATATAATAAAACACATTTTAGTTCTATTGTGTTGTGCTGAAGTATTTATTTGGTATATTTAAAATATATTTGAGACTCCGTTCTTTTATACCTGAAGACAAAATTGTCAGAAATTGTAATCATTTATATATACATATACCTAAGGGTTACAGCCGATGTTTTTTTCTTGATTTTCAAGGCGTGCCGGATCAGAATGTTGTAACACCAGGTCTAAAACATCAGTGCTGAAAATTTGGGCCAAATCTGACAATGCTTCGGGACCCGTATCGAGGTCAAATGTCTGATAAATGCAAATTTAAATATTTGTATTAAATAAAAAAGTGAAACTTTTTTCCTTATTTTATAAATATAAATAAATTTGTTTAATTTAATAAAAAGTTTAACAAAGTTTTTGAAATTATCCCTCCAACTGATCCACAAACTATATTATTTCTTAATTCTTTAATACTCTTCATTATTTGATGAAAAAAGATTCGGAAACGCTCCTTTGTGAGGTTGTAGCGAAATCTTCTTGAATTTGTGAAATTTACCCTTTGGAATTCTTTAAATTGCTATCGAAATGTCTAACCCTCCTGACTATTTTCCTTTTCTATAAGATCGACGCATCTTTTTTGTGGTAACTATGTCATAGTATTGTGATCAAATATTAACTGATGTTGTAAATTAAAAAAAGTTTTATGGTAATTTTTTTTCATTTACGTACATTATTTTAGTATGTTAAATGTATTACCTTCTCTACTTTTTAAATACCTTAAAAATCATAGCCGCCCTCCCAGGACTCAAAAATTTTAAATCGATCTGATACACCGAGAAATACTAATGTGTCTCGCATAAATGAAAATATTCAGAAAGGCATTAATATATTGAACTAGATAACATGCTAACGTTTGACTGCAGCCTAGCGAGTTTGTGCTCGCTAAAAATTTATCAATCGAAATAATACTTTTCAAAGAATATGTTAAAAAATAACGTGTAGGATTATTTTTTTTGCAAATATACTGTAATTTATCAGGCCGAACACACCCAGCAAAAAAAAATCTTAATTTGGAAACAGTAAATGTGACTAGTACATACCTACTGCTTCGTTTATTGCCTTTTGAAACTAAAAGCTTACAAAAGTAATGTGCAAAATTAATATATTCAGCAGTTTCTTCAAAAATATCATTAAGGAGCTCTAAAGCGGAGCCTCTAAACGAGGAATCTCATACAAAAATCATATAATCTTTCTTAGAAGTGGAATGCCTTATAAAGCTGCTTTCGAGGAAGCATCATATTTTGCTGGGCAACTATAACTTTTTTAGACAAAGGCAAATTTTTGCGGACTTTTTGTGCGAGTACAGTGTTATGGCCAAAGAAATTTTACTGACGACATCCCAAGGAAAAGCAACATGCAATAGGCTACGAGAAAACTTAACCATTAAACTTAATTCTTCTGGTCCACAAGTGAAGGATTGAAAAATAAAACCTATTTTTTTGATCAATTTTTACCATTAGATCAAATATGAGTTTGCATTTGGTAAATAAATGTTTTCATTTATAACTTTACAGATTTACTTTTCTAGTTAAAATACAAACTCTCGATATTTAGGTATACCTAAATATACATAAATATGTATGTATGTATGTATATGAGCAGCTTGTCAATATTTTTTAAGGTTAATTTATCGTTGAAAATAAACAATAATGTTGCAAAAATTTTAATTATTCATCGTAAAGTAAAACCAAAAAAGTATAATTTGTATATCTACATAAGTGTGCGTGCAGTAAATTATTAAAGACTTTATATACATATGTACATATGTCCATACATACACAAATGAACATTTCAAAATTTATTTACACAGGTTATTTTTTTCTTTTCATTTAAGTCAATACACAGCTGAAATATTTAAGCATATTAAATCTTTGTTTTTAAATTCTTTTAAAATTGTAAATCTTTTAAAGCATAACATAATGTAGTGGAAGTAATAAAAAAAAATTCTTGGTATTCCACTTTCATACGAATAATTTTCGTATGTTGGCAAATTTTTATTGAACGCTTGCAAAAGACAACCCTCATCTTAAATATCATAACTTTTAATTTTAAATTATTTATTAATTAATTAATATTATAAAAAATTAATAAAAAATAATAAATTTAGAATATAATGTTTGCTAAATATTTTCTTTAACAGTTTTCCATTTTATAGAGCCAAAACGAAGTAGAAATACCAACAAAGTTTAATATTTTCTTACAAATTGTGCAAAATTATGCACAATGAAAAGACCAACTTGAATTGATTAAGTTTAAGACCATATTTTATAACAACTTTTTACCTTTACCTAATCTGCTTTGCATTTACATAAACGTACATATACATATATATTAACACACATACCAAAATAATACAGTGTTCACACATACTTCTTTATTTTCTCCATTTAATTTACTCGTAAATTTTATATCCAAACTGTTCGTATTACTTAAGGTTTTGTAACATTTTCTTTTAAGTAAAATAAAATACATAAAAATCATCCCAAAAAAAGGATTCATGATACATAATCACTTAAAAACTCATCAAAAAGCAACAAGAAGTGACAGTTTAAGTAATATTACTCAATAAGTAAATAATAAAAAAAAAGTTGTACTTAAAACAGCAAACAATATCATTTCCTCGCACATTATCCCCAAACCGCTCGTAACTCGTTCGAACAGAAACTCATAAAATAAGTCTGTTATTTTGGTCTGGCAACAATTTATGACCGAAGCGTCACACGCAAATGTTTATTAGAGAAAGTACACGGCATGTCTGGTAAGTTTAGCAATGATTCGGAATGTAAGTTTTTCCTGCTTTAGCTTATTTTAAGTATTAACTTCAGGTGTTAAATAGAGAGCTGTAGTTTATTATAGTTTAAAGTTCAAAATTTGTAAAAATTAACTATTTCATGTTGAATTAACTTACAAGAAATTTATGAACATTATGTCGCAGTAAGTTTTTAAAATTAGAAGAGCATATCTGGACGTAAATTAACCGGATATAAAAGTGAATAGATGGATGTTATCTTAGTTAGAAATTACATCGCAGCAAATGAAATACAGCCAGATGAAGTTTGTTTGCGAGGGGTTGAAGAGGTGAAGTGTGTAGTACACAGGTTTGGGCGAGACTAAAAGAGAAAATATTTCCGCTTAAATATCTAACAGATTTTTGTTAAATTTTGCTGCCAACATTTAAAGGACATCTGACCTATGATTCTGTCTATCAGATGGAAATTTGAGTAGCAGGGAAAATAAGACACAAAAGAATCAAACAACAACAAAAAAGTAATAAATATTTTTTTGCAACTACATAAGATTACACAAGTCTACAAAATTTGAATTTGACAGTCTGCCCTTGTAATAGTATTGACAGCATCAGCGTATGTTGTCCATCAACATCTTGGTTGGTTCTTTCAAACATGTTGCTGGTCTTATCAATCAGTCACAGCTTGTGAATATTTTCAAGGATGCCGTAGACTATCATCGCACGAACTTATCTAGACGTTTGCAACAGGACACCTCTTAGATCCTTGTCACTGCTCCTTATTTCAACAGAAATCGGTCTTTAAATTTTTCGTTTAGACAACCAAATACGTTTCACACTTAACTTGTACTTTATACAACTAAAAGTCTCCATTTAGTTTGATATTTTATTATTAAAATTATCATATTATGAAGTTAACAGAAATATTTCCAATTTGAGTGAGAGTTGAACATAAAAGTTCAAAAAAATATTAGATATTCTGCATCATAAAACCAAAAAATAACTCTTTTTCATAAAATCGTATAAATTATAGGTTATGATTAAAGTACATTTTCCACTGTTGACTTGTGTTAAAAGTCATAGTTAACCAAAAAGTAATAAACGTTTTTTGGGGGCCTTTTTGTTACAAAAAAAATAAAAAATTATTGTCAATATACATATGTGCGTACATATGTACATATTTTCGTTAGGGGATTTGTATTAACACTCATACATAAACATGTTTTACGACTCAAGGATCTTTTTGTCAGATGGTGCATGTTTGTACTACATTTTCTATTTTATTTTACTTTAACCCAAATACAATAAAGGGCCAAAACATAAAACAATTTTATTGTCTTCATCGTCTAGATACGCATTCCTTTTACAGTTTGTTCTCCATTAAGAAAGAAAAAAAAACAAGAAACCATAGAAAATAAAAAGTAGAATAAACTTTTGTTAAAATCGTAAAATATCAAATGACCTTAAACAATCTGCAGCCTATAAAAAAAGGAAGAAATATAACTTTAGCGTAAAAGTGCCAGCAGTCGTTAAAAAAATAAGTATTTAAAAGACCGAAATTTAAAAGAAAATCATAAGACAAAGTAACACATCACAGGGCTTAACATTTTATTATCAAATATAACAAACAGTGAAAGCTGAAATCATGAAGAGCCAATTAGGAATTGTAAAACAATAAACTGTATTGGAAAAGTTTATATAAATTTGTATTTGATATGAGAAGATATCTTTGATATATTTGTTGTTTAAAGAGAATTCAAATTTATATCTTATTTATGGGGAACTTTCACTTAATTTATTATAAGAAATTAATGATACAAAAAGGAACAATGAAGTACAAAAGTAAGCGAATATAATTTCGAGATTTTTAATTAGTTTAAAAATTTAAGAAACATTTTGTTTATTTTTAAATATTTTATTTGGTTTGTTAACTTCTTAATTTGTAAAGAGATTTTGATAAATTACCTTTTTGTTACACTCTTACCCTCATATTTATAATAAATTTTTGAGTATATTGAAGGTTTATTAAACGAATTTTCATACAAAATTTGTTTCATAAACCTTCGATAAATTTAAAAATTCTTGATAAATATGGGGGTTAATTATTATAGATAATTTTTAATAATGAATAAATTTCATTTTTAGAAAACACATTCTCTCTTCGTAACAACCAGTTATCATTCTAGCAGTTGTATCTTTCCACTTTGTTTAATCAAACAGTCAGTTTTTTTCATTTTATTTATCAGATCTCCATATTGCTGACCATTGAAAATGTCAGTTTAATTAGAAAGAGTGACAAAAGCATTAAAAAGTACATTTCTTACAAGTGAAATAAATAACAAAAATAAATCTGTTTAGATTTTAATTTGTAATGTTAATTAATTAATTGTATTATTTTCCATTTTAACTTTCACATAACTACTGTACAATGTTAAGAAATCTTTCGTAGAAATTAAAAAAAAGAAACAAAAGACATCTTTAAAACTTATGACATTTGTATAAATTTGGACAGTTACTACACGTACCCACTAACCTACATATGTAGTATATGCACATATACATATGTATAGATACATATTTTGGAATTATTACCCTGCAAATACCCTTGAAATACATTGCCCGTTTAAATCAAAATAATTGAATTATAATTTTTTCCTTTTTTTTATTATTTAAAAAAATTTAAACTATTGATTATTTTGTGAAATCGCTCATTTACTAGAAGAACGTCATATCTCAAAAAATGAAATTTTGGTGCTTTATATTCATGCAAATCGCATGTAAGCTCACCTCTTGATAGAAGAAAACTTTTTCATATTTCCACTGAGTTGTATGTAAATTGAAAACTTTAAACTCATTTCCTGCAAAACTAGTTTTTTTTAATTTTGACGTTCTTCTAGTAAATGAGCGATATATCAAATTAATCTTAATTTAGATTAGCTACATCAATCAAAATGCTGCATACTATGCAGGAGTACCCACAATACAAAATTTCATAATGCCGTAACAAACTTGTCCTTTAGACTAATCTATTTGCATTATTTGTTGCAGGGTATTTACATACATACATACCATACATTGCTGAACTAGAACAACTACAAGTGTGTGAAAATTCACAAAAAATTTGTTTGAGTCTACAAATCCATTAAGTTATCCTCAATACAGGGATGGACATTTATATATTTTTTGCGAGCTCGACTTTATGTACATTTACATCAAATAAACATCAAAAATATTTTTATTAGTTTGTAATCATTTTTTTTTTAATTTTTAGTCGATCTTATTTATTAAACGAATTTTTTTTTCTGGCTCAAGTTCATTTTTTTAAAAAATTTCTTCATTTTGAAGAAGTATTAGTATTGGATGTAAATATCATCTATTTAACTCAGTTTTATTAGGAAATAGAATATGGTGACTGATAGTCACCATATTCACTGATAGCCGATATTCATACTTTCTATCGCTAGGTCAGTGACATGGTGAGTGAGAACGAAATTTACTACAACCTTTTAAAGATTTTTTCTGTCACATGTATTTGTCCTGCTTTAACCATCAAACTAATGGCAATGCAGCAGTTGTTGTTTTTTTAGTACAATTTATTGTTTTTATATCATTTGATTTACTTTGTTTTGGTCAGTCATAAACAGATATTTGACCTTTAATGATAAATAAAAACCAATTGACTTGAGCCAGAATAAATAAAAAATTCGTTTATTTTTATTAATAACATAAAGGCTCATTTTATAAAGAGCCTTTGTAATCTAGAATGTCTTTTTGACTGCTGTTATAAAATTAAGCAGCTCGTTCCCGAAAACCACACTTTAACATACAATACAAGTTTTTTTCAGTTGAGCACCCAGGTTATTTGTTGGCTGATTTTGTGGACTGTAATTGACATAAGATTAAATTCTAAGTCTCACTATTTGTATGTAGAAATGATTACCATGAAAATTTCCATAATAATTAAATATATTAAACATCAAATATATAAAAAAAAATACTATTTTATACCACAAAAAACTATTTTATCCCATATTAAATAAAAAAAAGAAAAGAAACTGGAAATTCCAAAAAAAAGTTACAAATTATTTTAAGGTTTAATTAAATGTAAGTTTTATGCAAAATTGAAAACTAACTAACTAACTTGCCCTTAATATAAATGTTCAAATAATTTTAATACCCAAAAAACTTCGCATTTTACGGTGGGCATTAAGGAGTTTCCATTTTCCATCCCTGATTGTTAAAAATATTTTTATTAAATGCATATGTTTGTGACTTAACAAATGAGTGAATGTATGTAAGATGTGATTCGCTTTTCTTGGAAAAACTTATAAGCCATGTCATTGAATGTCATAAAAAGAAACTAAATTTCAAAAACGATTTAGTAAAAGTCGGTATTAAATATAATACATTTATGTACATACATACATGCTTTCGTTTTATGGCTTAAGTTCTGGGAATTATCAAAAGGAAAAAAGGATAATGTTGTACAATTTTCTATTTTTCTTGTGTTTGTTTCTAAACTTATTTTAACTTTAAACTAGTAAGAGCGCTATATTCGGCTATACCGAA
>NDXZ01000927.1:2249-14426 GCA_003055125.1 Paykullia maculata
ATAATTCTTCATTCTTGATTGAGTTTGAGTGGTTACACAAGGAAATTAGTAATATGTACAAACATATACATACATACATACATACATACATACATACTACATATACATTTACATATAAATATATTTGCTACTAATAACTTAAATTCTACATTGTTTTTGAGATATAAATCTTGTTGTCCCTACGAAACTGTGTAAAAGTTTTTCACATTCAAAGTTCAAAACCTAAATCTAAAAACTGACCTCTACCATTGATCATTTCTAAAAACTGCTTTCAAGCGATAAATGATTGAGCATTAAAAATTAGTATTTATGAACATATGTACATACATATGTATGTATGTGTGTATGTATATATGTATGTTCGTATGTATCTCAAATCCTTTTGTTTTTTTTTTATTGTAAAGATGTTTCAAAAGATATAACATATTTAACCAAAACTATAGCATTAAAACCTATTTTATTTGCAAAACAGTTCATTTAACTTTTAGACAAAATTTGTGTTCTAAATCTCATTTACACACGCTACGCACTCAATCAAAGTTATGTTTCAAATTTGCACCACTTTCATTTAATTTGTAACTGCAAACAACGTACATGGTCAGCACGAGTATTCATCATTTCCCTTAAAACTGGGTGTTTTCCTAATTATTAATAATAACAACAACAAGCAAGAACTGTGCTATTAAAACAAATAATGACTAAATACAATTTAACGCTTATAAAACATTCACTTGCCATCCCAACTACATACTTCCATTAAGATGTATGAGCAAACAACAACTAAGACACAACCACAACATCCCAGTTACTCCACTTCCTAGTGCATTATGGTTATGCAGAGACAGAGGAAAGAGAAGAAAAAAAATTAAAGCCAATTTCAACAAAGTTTATATGCAGATTACATATTAAGTAAATTCACAAAGAAAGAAAAGAATAAAAAACCACTGAATAATTTTTACACTGCAACGTAATGTGGTAACAACTTGTGGCAAACAATTTTAAATAAAAAAGTAGATTGCATAAGAAAAATGCAGTAAGTAAATACGTATGCACATACATATGTATCCATATATCTGTGTAAGTATTACTAGCAACAATAAAGAGAACAAAACATATTTGAAGTTAAATGATTATTGCTCAGGGTTTGAATAAATAAAATAAAAAAAAATCAAACGTCAAATATAAATGGACAAAGGAGTATAAATTGTTCAAATGTGATCTCGACAACATCAACCACACAAACAATTTGCTTAATCGACCACAGGATGATGACTTTAAATTGTATGGCTTATGGTTACTACACATGTGCGGTTGTATCGAATTTATTTTAGCTCTACATACCACAGGAAACAAGATTTGAAATGGAAAATTAAAAATTGTGTGCGTTTTTTGCCTCTTTTTATATACAATTTAAATAGAACGAAAGTGTGGTTTCCTATTGATTGCTAATTTCAGCTTAACAGAGAAATTTTATCCCGTTAGGACTTTATCTTATAAGGGAGTCTGCCCACATCTAAGCCTACTTTCAGCACTATATATTAAAGACATATAAAGCCATGATTAACTATTAAGCTTAATGCCAAATTAATCTTAAAATATTATTAGCAAATTTTGTCTTGCATGATTCATGCGCTCTGATTTCAGAAAAAAAATATTATTTGTATTCTGCTTTATCCACTTTTAATGAGAAAAATACAATCTATGAAAATTTGTAGCAACCACTAGCAACAATTTAACACGTATTAGAGGAAAATTATCAATCTCGAGATACTTTGTTATGTACAGAAATCCAAACATGGGCAGAGTCATTACTATATCCTTTTTTTTCTCCGACTTTGTCATGCTTCTAACATATGATCTTATATTCATAGCCAAAGTTACAAGGAAACCCAGAATTCCAAAAGATCCCAAAATATTTTTTTAATTTATAACAAACAGAGTGACAAATCATAATACCTACGTAAAAAGAGATGGGATGAAGGATGAGACTTTTCACAGAGAAGAAAATTTTTTTACATATCACTCAGTTGGGAGTGACCAGAGTAATTCCTTTGTTTGAATTGTCTAAGCAGCTATTTACATCCGGTCCCAGACTAAGTTTTTCCCAGACAATGGCTTTGAAACAATAGTTTTAAAGTTAGCTAAAGTTAGAAGGCGCTTCAACTATGTATTCTTAATGGTCAGAAAAACGTCTCAGGAAATTAGGCGTAGTTCGCTAAAGCATGGTTGTATGGGGATTGGAAAGGTAGATAGCAGCCCTACTACCAATCTAGGAGACGAGGGTTAGCAACCCACGCAGGCGCCCTATGTTTTAATGGGAGTTTGAGGAACTCATACACAGAAAAAAACTAAAAAATTGTTTTAATTACCAAAATGATTCAACCAAGCAAAAACAATGTTCAAATTTGCACCTATCACCAGAATGATTATATTACTTAAAATAATAAAAACTAAAAAATATTGATTTTTTCCAAGTAAGAAAATTTTAGATTTTAATTAAAAAATTAATTAAAAAAAGATTTACTTTAAACAAGTTAATAATTCAATTTATCAAAATGTTAATTGAAAAATATCAATGTCATTGAAAAGAAAATATTTGCGCCATCTATCGTTGCCTCGAAACAACGTCTCATATGATTGCGTGGTGTATTTAGTTAAGTCGTGTGTGTCGCTATTTTTCGGTTTAAAAGTTCGACGCTCCAACCACTACACCATGCCACCGAATAAAATACAAAAAGCAATATGTATCAGTTTTTAATATTTTAAAACTTTAATGGTAAAAAACCAATATTTTTAATAAGAGCTCAACTCAATTAAGACAGTTTATTGAATGAATTATTTATTTAATTAACTTAAAATTTTTTACTTATAAAGAAGCTATTGAAAAAAAAATAAAATTGTTGATTAAATTTAATTCTGAATTCTAATAACGCCTTAATTATAAAAAAAGTGCCGATATTTTTTTTCTGTGTATAGAAATAAATAGAGCATATATGAAAATTTATTTTGAAAATATAACTCATTAAAATTTTGCAATAAAAGAAATTCGACAAACTTAATATCAGCACCAAATTTATCAAAAGCAATCTGAAATAGAACATTTTTTTAAATTTTCCATAATTTAAGAATTCTTTAAAAATTCTTCATATAAAGAGACTTCGTTAGAAATTCTGCATAAATAAAGAGAAACGAGCATCTTTAATTAATGGCTTATTAAATAAAATTAAATTTGTATAATTAGAAAACACATTGGAAATTTCTTGTAATTAAAGAATTTATTGTAAATTCTTGGCAAGTAGAGAAAGCAATAAAAAATTTTCTAATAATAAAGTATTAATCAAAAATTCTTTAAAACCTAAAATTTCTAAAGACTGCATTCCTTTAATGTCAAGTGCCTTAAATTGAATCTCTAAATTCAAAAAGAGCATTTAAATGCTGCAAGCAGTGGTAGTCATGTTTTCTGCATCACTTATAAGTTGAGATGTGATGATAATCTTTACATTTGTGGTTAGGAAGTTGCAGTATGGTCTGTTAATGTTGTTGTTTTTGTTGTTTTTCATTTTTTTATTCTTCTATATAAACTTGATCGATTTGAGCGCAGTTAGCACCTGTCTTTAACTGACTGGCAAATACTACCACAAAATGATTATTCATTTTACAAGACAATTTTTCAGAGAGAAATGTACAATAATAAGAAAAAAAAATATTTCGAAGAACTTGAAGTAAACAAGCAGTAGGATATTAGAGGAACAAAAAATAAAACGGTCATCGATAAAATATTAAAATAATTTTGAAATTCAAATTCATACAGATATAAGCAAAGAGCACATACGAAACTACTAACATTTTATCATAAACATAAATATTTCTTATGACTAAGGATCTTTTTATTTTAATGTTATTCTTAGACAAACTATAAACGCACATACAGAGAGGTAGTCAGTTGTATCAAGAAAAAAAAACACATTTTGCCTTAAACCAGTCTGTGGCACAAACAGCAAGATCATGGACATACAAACAAACATACATACGAACCAACAAACCTCAGGTGCATTAATCATAATTAATAATTCATAACAAAATCAATCAAATAAAGAAGGAATTTTTAGATTTGAAACCCAGCAATACTGCTGCAGTAACATACAAAAATGATTATTATTAAAAATGATTAAGGAAACAAATATTTCCACGGTTTAATACGCCAAGCCAGCTACTACTGCATACACAAAATGATAGATCTGTTAAACATTACTAAATATTTATTTAATGGCAGTTTCTTTAAGTTTTTTCATACGTACATATGTACGTTTAAGCGTATTTATGTATTTCTATTTAATTACGCATCGGTTGGGCCACAAGAATCCCAATTAATTTTTATGGTTATTGCAAAGTAAATGCTGTGAATATTTTAGAAAACGCAATATATCAATTTATTTCGAAATAAAAGATATCTAACGAAACTAAGCAGATACAAGCGAATGCTGGCAGTAATTTTGAAATGTGCATAAATTTAATAAAGAATCATAATGATTAATGGGTCATTATATCTTAACAAAAGACAAATTACTTATGGAGATCTAGTAAACAGTGACTAAATCGAGGACTAGTTAAGTTTAAAACAAAAAAGACCTTTAACTAAAAAAAAAACAAATTTCTAATAATATTAAAGAAATCCTTTGGATTTTATGGCCATTTGTCTGTAGAAACATTTTCCCGGTCAAACTATAAAGCCGAATTAAATACAATTCATACGTTTAACGATTTACATACGCAGTCTGGTATTAAAATTAAACGAAATCGGCCAAATAAAAAAAAAATTATAAAAGGAATTTCCCATGAATTTTGATTTTTTTTAAGAATTCATTATTAAACTTTTAAACTACTGATCGAGACTACATTAAACTTAGCCACTACTACTGTAATTGCTTCATGCGTAAGACCTTATTCAATTTGACTCTGAAACAAAAAATGAATTAACGAATTGAAATTTCTATTATTTTACGTAAAAATCAATAATAATAAAATAATAAATGTAATAATGTAATGTAAAATGGTCGCTGCAAAATATAGTAAAATCGCTTTAGTAGAAACAAAGTTATATGTAAAAATCTTACCATATACATATACACCTAAAAGTGTTTTTACACGGTTTTGATTTAACACGGTTTGAAAATATAAAAATTTAAAAAATTTTTAACACGATTTTATTTAGCACGAATCGAAAATCTTTTGGGCTTAAGTTTTTTTGTGAAATTTAATTTTTGCAAAATATGTTCATATCAAAAATTTAGCAAATTTACTGGTCATAGCAATTATTCCAGCGATTATAGTGATTTTATACGCATTCGAAGCAAGCGAATATGAGTAAGAGATGATAACAGCATTTAAATTTATGTTCCTATATTTATGATTATCATTTTAATTTAACAAAAAATAACATTTTTAAAATGATTTTGTTTTTATAATTGTTTTGTTTTGCATTGTTTGTTTCATATCAGCTGATTTACACTTGAAATATCACACTTAGTTATGATGGGTCGTTCACAACAGTCATATTTTTTTATGCTATTATTATAGGACATATCGCACATCCAGTTCAAAAGTGACACAACTCAAACTTTTGAATTTTTCAGAAATCGTAATAAACTGTTTTTGACGTAAATAAAAATAGTTAAAAACAAAAACGTTGGACTCATTGATTTCGAATTAAAACTATTAAACCTTTAGCGTAGGGATCTATTACCATAATATTTTCTGACACAACTAAAAATAAGTCACTTTTATGAATTGCAACCTTATACGAATTGAAACATAAAGAAAGACATAACTGTTTTTTAGCAACAGTTAACAACAACAAAATACACTGATATTTTTCTTATAGATAAGCATATAAACTCGAAAAATGAAAATTTTGAGTTGTGTCACTTTTAAACTGGGTGTGCGATATGATTTCATGAGACCAATTATATAAGTATGTGATATTATAAAATAAACTTGAATACTTGTTCTTAAAAAATCCTTGTTTTTCACTAATTTTAATAGGTTTTGGAGATAAGAAACCAATCACCTGTTTTTGCATACTATCAATGTCTTTTTTTAAACAGTTTTTTCTGGAACCAAACAGAATAAGGTGTATACAGACATAAATACATACCTATAGCATTATACATACAAGCTTCTTTACGCATGTTAACAAAAAATAAATAAATTCAAGTGGATCATTAAACATAAATATGTAAACAGTAAGTAGTGCTGATAATAAACAAATTAAAATTTACATAACTTTTAAACTATTCCTCAAATTTAGTTAAAGCTTGAAAAATCTAAAGACATGGAGTCGAGCTTTCAGAATATCATCTAAAGGGGACAAACGAATAAGTTTTGAAACAGATAAAATAAATTAAAGTTAAGTGTTTAAATAAATTTTTTCTGTGATTAAGTTTTCCCGAAAAATTTGCAAATAAGTTTTTAGTTGCTTCACAGAATTAAGTCGAAAAATTTTTTAAATTTATTATTTTGAAATGGATTAACAAACGCACTTTTTACCAAAACAAGACCTACATTTTACAACTATTTCTATATCTAAAACGTTATAAAGATCCATATGTCTCAAACGATTTTCAAGAATTTTTTTAAATTTTCCGAAATAGATTAAGCGCAAAAATCAATTAACAAAATATTAAATATCTTTCCTAATTTGTTATATGTTGCCAAATTTTTGCAAATCTAGATGCATTAAAATATTTATGTTAAGTAAGTAATACAGACTAGGTCTAACAAATATGTAAAAAGGTTCAAAACTTTTAAAAAGATTTATTTTTATTTCAGTTTGATTATCATTCGATTATCTTGGTAGACAATTAAATTACTCCCAGATGGGTAAATTACCATATTCATCTTAAATTAAATAAATATTAAATACGTCAAAAGTTATATATTGAATTTTTGAAAAAACCCCGTCTTAAGATGATGTTAATAATAAATAAATATTAATTTTATGCATCTGAATATTTGCACATTATCATACTCAAATTAACAAGACGTTGTTTTATTTTCTTTACGTTGCTTTTTGTCCATTTATTCAAAAAAACAAAATATATAAAAAAATTACAATAAAAACGAGAAAAAGATGTACATATTCATTCATTTATTTTTTTCACACACATAAACAGCTCAACTTAAAAACGTACATAAATACATTACAAAGATGAAGTGGAATAAACATATTTAAACATTTTCATTTTTGTGTTTTTTGTTTTTTTTCGTTTTTAAAGCCTCAAGTGAAGTTTTCAGTTACGCAAAGTAATTTATTTTGCGCCACACGCGCTGTTTTTAATGACTTCATTAAATGCATCTTCACTCCTTAAAAGTGAAACGGCGAAACGAAGTAAAATAATGGAGGAAATAAATGAAACAGCAACATACACAGCACCAGTACCGGTACTAAAAGCAACAGCTTAAACACCAGCAATAATGAACTGGTGGTAAAGGGTGTTTGTTTCAAAAACTAGGTGCTGCATGGTTAGCTGTTGTTGGTGGATCTACTCTAGAATAAGTTAAGAGATCAATTATTTTACAAGGAAACATTTTAACAAAAAAAAAAAAACCGTCGCAACAACTGCAACATGGTGTTAAGAACCAACGACAGCAACATATACGACGTTCATGATGAGAAACGACGATGTTCTATAATTTTATGAATTCATATCTGCACACTGACGGTTCGATACACTTACTTGCTTGCACATATACATACATACATTCATATGTATATGTATGTATGTAAGGCTTTAGTCTATTGCAATAATCAAAGGATAAATATAAAATATGAAAGGAAGCTGAACACATAAAACAAACACGTTAAATAAACAAATTAAAAGGTCAAGGACAAAAGTGGAACCACAAGTTAAAACGCGCTAAAAATATTTTTTTATATCTTTGCATTGGTTAGACAACATTTACAAATTGCAGTTTTGCAAATTTTCGATAGCAAAATTCTTGACTGACAACTAAAACGTCTACATTAAGGGCGTGTCGATGTTAAAATAAACTAAAACAAGCCATAAAGAAAGAGTTATGTAGGACATTACAAACGGAATATGATATTGTTTAAATGTTTGCCGCAGCTTCGCAAGGTGTCGCAAACGCAAAAGGTGCAATTTTAATAGCTCTTTTGCATACATCCGACTAAATTTCAAAGATGGCCAAGATTATGATAACTTTAAGGTTGATTTGCGGCTTATTTTCAAAATCCTGTGACGGATGAAAACCACAAACAAAAAATAGAGGAGGAGCAAATTGCATAATTTTGGTTCCTTATTAACGTTACTCCTGCGGTAGGTAGCCAAATCATCAAGTTTTTCATGCAGAATGCGCCCCTACCATTTAATTTAGGATACGAGGAACTAGGTGCCAATATTTGGTGGCGCTGGCTTGACCAATGGCTTTTTTGAAGACGTACGAACAAATGATGCACCGGCCTAAACTGCTGCGAAGCGTTGCTACCTGGTGAGCATTACATTGCTTATCTTCTCACTAACGATTATGTTTTAGCATGAAATGAGCCCCTCTTCTAAAAGTTTCCAAGTCCAATTAGGGTACAAAGGCAGTTGTGTACAGCTATTAACCATATTAAAGATAGATACGTGTTTTTAACACTTTCTTTTTTTCAAATTATTGAGGAAATTTTCTTAATTAGACTTAATTAGTTCAAAATTATTTTCAAAGACAACACGGCTATATTTTAGGTTTAAAATTAGTGAAGATATGCAACTATTCAATTATCTTAGTTATAAGGAAGAAAATAATGAATGTAAAAAATAAAAATGTCTGCAACATTGGAAATGAAAGGCTTTACTTTGAGCTTTGGGTTCAGTTGAATCTTAAGATTATGAAAAATGCTAACAATCAAATATATTAAAGGGGATTGTTTAATAAGTAAATTAAGATTTTCTACTTTTTATATTACAATTGCTTCTTTATTTTCTTATTTCTGAATACCGTGCAACTTAAAAATATTTCTTTTAACCCTTAACGAACATCCAGAATATTAAAGGAGTCCCCATTAGCAATGATTCAAAGCAAAGTTTTACCAAACATCACTTTCATCTCTATCCTAAAAGTATTAATTATTTTCACCATGACAAGTGTTCTAAGAGAACGTACTAGGCATGGTTGTATATCTACAAGCACATGCGACACTTTAATGATAAAATAAAAGAGTTTTAATGGAAAAGACGACGTCTTAACCTTTGTGTTTTTGTATTCTGGGCCTTAATAGCAACATGTCAAAATTAATGATCAAAGAATATTAATAACATTTATCCATGTATGTATGTATGTATGAATGTATCTGATTCTACTCTTGTGGTTAGTTGTCGTTGCAAGTCTATGTTGCAGCAACCAACAGTCTCCAACAGCCGCAATAAACAATGTTCTGCATATTACATAGCAACAAACATTTACTTTTTAACATAAAACTTCATTGGTTACAGCAGCCAATTTGAGGGAGACAAGCTGCAACAACAACAACAACAACAACATCAACAAAAACTTAAATAAAAAAATAAAGAAACATAAGAAGAAGAAAAATCATCCATAAAACGGTAAAATTATAGAATGTCATTAAAATACAGCCATTAAATAAATATTAAAACATCAACAACAGAAAGAACAATAAATTGAAAACACACAAAATAATTAATAAAAAATGTTAAAAAATAAATTAAAGAAATTTTAATTGTTGGTGTTTACGTTGCTGCTGTGCAATAATAAGGATAATCTTAATTTTGTTGTACCTCTTATGTGACATTTTAAAATATTTCGGATAAATTAGGAGTTGTCGCTGAACATACATACACACGCACATGTGCACATATGTGTGTGCGCCACTGTAAAATGTGTGCGAAATATGGTTGCATTTTAGTTATTTTGTCATAACTTACAAAATGTCATAACCAACACGAGTAGTAAATAACTAAAAGAGTGTAAAATGTCTTGATATGAATAATGTCCACCAACTAAATATTTTGTGGTGTAGCTTAGAGAAAAAGTAGTTTAAGAGAATATTATCTTGAAAATATTTGGAAGTGCTTCTAGTAAAATAAATTGAAATGTTTTAATATTTGTAGATCTGGATTTTTGTTACTCCCTCATGCAAAAGACAGGGTGATCATCCTAAATCAAAACATCGTATTCTGCTTTATCTTTGTTTTTAAGCTTAATCGACTTCCCGTCTATACGGATTCAGAATATATATACTTTATGGGGTCGCAAATGAATATTGTAGAAATTACAAACGGAATGACAAAATTATATGTACCCTTATCACCTCTGGTGAAGGGTATAAAAAACTGCATTCTTATTTGATGATGAGGCTGCTATCTGAGCGAACAGACTGGTTATTCATATTTCACGTTTGTATATGGAATTGCCTAATTTTAATACAGACAACCGTTCGCAGCCGCCGTAACTAGGAGAACAGACGCTGCAATTGTTGAGATAATTTTCATTTCATTTCATTACCTTGTCAATGTTGCCAACAAGGCAAACATCCGCTGATTGTTCGGTACTGCTTATTCGAAGCTAACCTTCACATATATTAGAAGACTGTTCACTATCTGCAACATGCGAGCCATCCTGTTGCCTTCAGCTTAGCACCTTCGGACCCCCAATTCCTAAGACGCCTATATGTTCATATATTTTATATAAGGTTTATATGTTATAGAAGATGTTATCTTATTAATAACTGTCGGTCTCTGTGTACGTTGATTTGCTTTTAACTTTTATTAAACTTATTGTTTTTCTACCTAAATCTTTTACACAAACCTTAATTTTTAATTTCAGTGAAGCATGTGTCTTACAACAATAAATTTCACCGTTACGTTGTGCGTGCATAAGCACAAAGCATACACATTACAACAGCAAACTAAACGATTGTCCGTTTTGCAACTGCTACGTAATGGGATGGTATTTAAAATTTGGCATCTTAACTTAATTTACATTTAATTACACTAAAGTAAATACCGGAAATATTTTAATAATGAAACCGTTTTTTATTTCTAAATTTATTTAAAATCATTAAGTTTTATGGCCCTCGGCTAGTATAAATATTTAGTTAACTTAAACTCACTTTTGAAACTTCAACGCATGATGTGTTTAAATGATTAAATATATTTATATAACTTGCGTTTATTTACATCTTTTTTTAAACTTTTGCTGTATTTAACAAAAATTAATTTTAATGCATGCGTGACTTTAAATTCCTACCACAAGCTAAAAATAAAAGTATTAAAAACAGCAAAAGTTAATATAAATAATAATAAAATATATAAAAACGGAAACATGCAACACAAACATGATGAGTGCAGCTTGCTAACCCAGCCAAAAAATTCATTCTCAGTAAGTGAAATAAATAGATTCCAGCAGCAAAGTTAATCTAAACCCAAGTTATTACGAGGGTTAAAGTGGTGAAATATCAGTGTAAGCGTTTAAGATAAGAAAAATTCATAAACGTTTTTGCTAAGATAAAAGGAAAAAAAATGAAACGATAAATGCTCTGCTATGAAAGCTTTATGATTGAATTTGTGGTTAATTTTTATTATTCATATTCTTCGCCTTCATCCCAACTGCTGGTGCGCCAGGCAATCAGGTTACAGGCACTGGGTGCATGTTTAAATGAATATTTTGCCATAAAAGTTTTCACCATAAAAATTGTCATCACAACCAGTGTGTTGCAATTATTCACAATGAAAATTATTTCTAAGCCTGCAGCCTTAGAGCAGCCATCTATCAAAGTGAGTTTGTTGTAAAATTTTTTTTTTTTTTTCTGAAAATACTTTCATGCTAGTTGACCATATGTAAGAGCTGGCTAAACACAAGCCAACAAACAAAAATGTATTTATGTAAGTGAATTATAAATAAAATAACAAAAATATTTTAAAAGCCTTTGGGTAAAGCACTTTCGGAAGAAGTGCATTAAGATGAAAATTAATATCAACAACCTTTGGCTAAAGGACGCAATACAACAGATGACCATTTAGTGAATAAACAGTGGAGCTAAAGTAGACTTTTTTCAAAATAAAGTTCTTGAATAAAATTTTTATATTTTCCTTCTTATTGCATTTTTGTATTAAGTGCAGTAAAAATGATTTTGAGAATTATTTTAGTATTAAAATT
>NDXZ01000930.1:0-10131 GCA_003055125.1 Paykullia maculata
TTTATTCTGGCTCAAGTTCATTTTAAATTTCTTCATAACGAAGAAATTAATTTCATCATCAGCACTCTTTGATCGTTATTTTAGTGTTGGATGTAAATATCATCTTTTTAACTCACAGTTTATTAGGAAATAGAATATAATGACTGATAGTCGCCGATATTCATATTTTGTATCACTAGTTGAGTGAGAAAGCTGTTATTTATTAGATTATCTTCAAATAACTTAGAAGAATAACATCTTCAAGTGATACTCTTTAAGCTGTTGCCTTTTAAAATTTCCTGAATATTTTTAAACATTACCGAAGACATACCAGTGTTTCTCAAATTCATCGCCTTTAAAGTCTTATTAAAGCCAATAACTTTAAATAAATGTTTTCCAAAATCCTATAACAAAAGCATTTAAACATTATATAATTCACATTAAATAAAAAAAAAACTCTTTTGTTACTTACTGCACCCAGATTATTATTAGACACATCTATGGACAATAAAGTTTTATTTTGTACTATAAGCTGCATGTAAAGTTTTGTAATTGTTTCGTCTAAGGAACAGCCAGCCATATCTAAATCAGTTATGGGTAAAAATTCTAAATTAGAAAAAATCGAAGCAGCCCCTTCACTGTCAATGGGATTTAAGCGTAAAATTAATTTTTCTAAAGACAAATATTTGAGGACTTTGCTTAGAATATAAGCACCTTCAGAGGCTGGAAAAAAGAATAAGAGAAATATATAAAAATAAATGTTTGTTTAAAAAGAATTAAGATTTTTAATAACAGTCTATTTAAGTCACTAACAAATTAAAATTATTAGTGAAACAGATTTTTTTTGCTCGAGTTACATCTCCCCCTTTATTTAAATGGAACAAACTGTTAAAAAATGTAATTGTTCCTCTACAATTCTTGTTTAAGTAATTAGAATTTAATCAGAAGTTTTAAAGGGGTCTATATATAGTATTAAAATATGTACATATGTATACAAAATACTTCAAAAAACTACTTTTAAAACATTTAACTGCGAAACAGTTATTTCAGGTCCTGAGATTTTTTTCAACATAATGAGCAAAAAACAATACCGAACAATAAAAAAGAAACAAAATAGACGAATACTGAGTCTAAAACAACATATGACAATGTTTTAACAAATTAAGAGGACATGATTTAAGGAATGTAAAACTGTTCATATTCCAATACACATTCACTTCTCTGTTGTTTGGATCTGTTTTAGAGAGTAACAGTTACTAATATTCTTACAGCGTTATCTGCCATATTAAAGTATTTGATTTATTAAGCCAAAGCAATGATTTTGCTTGGACATATCTTTAGGAAGTACCCAGCAAAATATATGGTGCAAAATAGCAATTGAAGCAATAGTTATAGCACAAAGTTTAAATATAAAAAACGTTTTTTTCCTGATTCAAATCAATCGAATTTTAAGTGGTTCTTTTAAAGTGATTAAAGAAGAATTCTATTTTTGTGGTCTCTTAAAGTAATTTTAATTGTATTAAATATATTTTTCAAAATTATTTTCATTATTCAAAATACAGTCGAACTACCATAACTCGAACTTTTCTTACTCGAACTAATTATCTAATTATCCGTAGCTTTCAAATAATAAAAAACATACAATTCTCTTTCCGTAACTCGAACTTCCATAACTCGAAGTTATCCGTAAATCGAACGAAATACATGCATATGTATTCTCTAACTCGAAGTTTTTTTTGCTTGTTTGGTTGGTTTGTTAATTTTGTTTGTTTACTTCACGTTCTTTTACGTGTTTAGCTGGTTTTTATATTTCGGAGAAATCCCTTTTAGAACATCAGAAGTGTTATTTTGTTTGCTTAAGGTAAACAAGTGTCATTTTCGCTATTTTGTCATAGCAACTTACGTGTTCTAAAATGTTTGTCGATTAAAAAAAAATATGATCTTATAAAAGAAGTGGATGGTGGGTTGAAGAAAAAGGAAGCAGCTAAAAAATATGGCATCCCAGCCAGTACGGTCTTAACAAGTTTTCAAAATAAAGAATTAATTATCAATTCATTTGAATCTTGGTTTAAAAGGATTAAGACCCCAATATACAAAAATATTGACAAAGCAGCCCTTAACTGGTTTACAGCAGCTAGAAGTCAAAACATGCCTATTTCTGGAGTAATTTTAAAAAGAAATGGCAATGGAGTTTGCAAATAGTTTTGGTGATGATCAGTTTATGGCAAGCACAGGTTGGCTTGATAAATGGAAGCAGACTGGCATTAGCGTTAAGAGAGTACATAACTTATAATTCTTGACCTCGAAGTCTCCGTTAGTCGAAGTTTTTTTTTGGGAAAATCGTGAGTCGAGTTATGGAAGCTCAACTGTATTTAAAGACGTTGTAAATAGATTTATAAATAATATTTTGAATCGTTTAGTCAAACAAAATGTAAATCTATAATTAGGGAGAGGTTTACAGTTATTAGCTAACCATTGGTAAACTAACTCCCCTATTTAAAAAACAATTTCTAACCTATTAAACGTTTTTAAGAGATAATCAGTTTTATAAATCTTCGATAACTTTATTAATCATTTATGATTATGGGGGTTAAATGGTAGCCATTGATTAACTAATATTTCATATTCCCAGTGCACTGTTTAATTAAAAATTTTAATATGGATAAAGAATGATATATTTTAAGTTAACACCGCATTATTTCTGTTCATGTAAATATATGTGAAACCTTTAAATCATTAGCCCATCAGTTACCCAAATGAAAGTCTGCGAATGGCTTTGGGTGGTTTAATTAATGGTTAACTAAGAGTTGTGAATAAAAATACTTTAGCTAAACTAAAGTCATTAGTAAACTAATGACAGTGAATTTGGGCATTAATGTTTTTCTTTTTATTGATAATAGTGAAAAAATTCAACTTTTTTCTTAAACTTTAGCTTCATAATTTAAAATATATTTTACGTCTTGTAAAAAGTAAATCATTTAATTAAAGAATATTTCTCTAAATAATTACTCACTTATTTTGTTGTTAGTTAAATCTAAATATTTTAATGTCACAAACGATTCCTTGTTGCAGGAGCTTAAAAATTGACGTATACCTTCATCACCCAAACTACAGTGTTCTAAAGACAAGGCGGACAGGTAATGACAACCCTTATCTAAACTATGAGCAAATAATTCCAACTGATACGGTTCCAATTTGGTATTGTGTAAACTAAAGAAGAAAAATGGAAAATACCTTTACAACAAGAAAAAAAGAGAAACTCACACAAACAATTCTTATTTACCAAAAATTCACCAGCTCATGACACTGCTGTAGTCCTCGGGCGAGCAGTGAAGCATCTCGGCGCGATAACATATTACAGCCAAGATAGTAGTGCGTGCCAATAGTCTTGGTACAATATGTCAAACGTAATGTATGCAATTCCGGTAGATTACGCAAAATGAAATCAAGTGGAATGTGATCTGAAACAAAACATACGTTTGTAGTTTTATTTATTTATTTATTTATAAAACAAACGAATGAGAGAAAAACGTGTGACACAACTTCTTGTTCTTTATACCATTTTGCCCATCCATGCTGGGCTGTAGGTAGTTTATCTCCAATTGATTTATATACATTGCACAAATGTCCAATATTGCCTGCACACTTTCCTGTTCGTAGTCAGTTGTTGTTACATTTTCAATAAACTCTTGCAGATGTCGTTCCATGTAAATGTTAATCCAAGGTTTTGTTTTTGTTCTTCCTTTATTTTCCTCCTTCCCTTCATCCGTTTGTAGCATAGCAGTTGCACAGGGAGCTAGAGTTGGTGTTGTTTGACTTTGATATGTGTAAATCATATAATACAGACTTTTCCAACGGTGCTGATAGCTTTTACGCCAAAAGAAATCATCTTGTATGTATGAGCTTAAAATCTTTAGTGGAAGATTTACATTCAAGTTACTTAAAATATAGTTACGATCCGCTTGACGTTCTATTTTCTTAAATACGGGATGGTCTGTCAGGTGTTGTGGTTAGGGAATGGGTTAAGTTTGTTGTTGTTTTAAATGAAAATACCTTTCCTACTTACCACTCCAATTCTCTAGCATTGAATCTAATACTGAATGTCTTAGACTTTTTATCTGTTTTCTATTAAGATTTGCGACATCGGATTGATTTTGTATTATGCCATGAATAGTGGGTAGTTTGCATTTGTTGGGATCCAAGTAGGCTTTAAAAGTGTTGAAACTTACAGTCACAGGAAATTCCACATAAGTGAAGTCCATATTGTTAAGTAAACCAATAGGAAAGAAGTTTAATGTTTGTTTTTAATATTTAATTGTTGTTTAACCAAAATATATATTTGTTTATTATTTTTTTTAGAAAACCGTTACGTTGCCAAGGTTATAGTGTTAAACAGGTAAGAGAGCTTTAATCAGCTGTTTAGTCACGTTGAATAGAACAATTTTTTTAAGAAAAACACATTTTCGTTTCGTAATTTTTTTTTCGATTCATAACTTCTTCATAACTGCACTTCTTTTGGTAGTAGCTGTTAACAAAAATAAATAATATAATAAAAAAAATTATTGCGTGTTTCCGCCCGGGATCGAACCGGGGGCCTTCCGCGTGTTAGGCGGATGTGATAACCACTACACCACGGAAACCGTTATATACCGTTATGTCTATTGTTGCTGATATTTCTGATACATAAAAAAATGTTATCTATAAATAGAAATTTAGTTTAAAAAAATCTATCTCTTTTAAAAGAAAACTTGATGTCACGAAAAAATTACGGAGACGTATACGGAATTTTAAATAATAAAATTTATATCTGCTCGTTACGCATAATTTAAAGAAACTGTTCAAAATAAATTTTAGAAAAAGTTTAAAAAAATTTGATTAACTGGGATTGTGATAAATGTAAAACGCAGGGTTTGAAAAACTGCTGTCAACATGTATGGGAATGCAACTGTTTCAGTTGATTATCCATAAGTTCAACAACCACTTTTTGCTTTAAGCGGATACAAGGGGATGTAGCTCAGATGGTAGAGCGCTCGCTTAGCATGTGAGAGGTACGGGGATCGATGCCCCGCATCTCCAATTGGTTCTTTTTTGGAGTGTAAAAGGATTAAAGTAGCATGAAAAAAAGTTAAAAATTATACAACTTTATTTGCTTTACACTTAAGGCCCATATTCACGGTCCTTAGTTAACTAATGACAATAGTTTGGCTTAGGTATTGATAGTTCTTTGTTTACCATTTGTAAAACCAGCCACCAAAAGCCATTGGTTAACTAACTATAAGTTATGTTTATGCAACATCTATGTATTTTTACATGAACAGAAATAATTCAGTGTTACCTTAAAATATACTTTAATAGCGTGACCTTTTTTAAAATGTAATAACTTGATAGGGTTACTATTCTATTTACTATTTACCCATATTAAAATTTAAGTTAAATGATACATACACTCTAAATATGAAATATAAGGTAAACAATAGTTACCATTAAAGTTTGCAAATACAGTAGACTATCGTAAATTAGAACTCTCGGTAATTCGAATCCTTCGAAAATAAAACCAACGTTTTTAATACCTTGCATGCTCTAAAATTAGAGCCGCCAGTTCTAATTTCCATTCGTTTTTATTTTTTGTTTGTTTTTAACATCGAAAAATTGTGTTTATAGCGTTTATTTGTCGTTTTTTTATAAAATGCCAAATACACGTAAAAAGAATACTCTGTCCTTAGAAACTAAGGTAAAGATATTCGAAATGATCGACACAGACACTCAAGGAAAACGTTTAGCTCTTGAATTTTACGTAACAAAATCTGTCAAAAATTTGATTAACAATTAGTAGTTATGAAATTTAACTTACTGGAACTAATACTTAAATTGATTAAAAACTTTTATTTTATACAAATTTTATCATACATACATAAGTATGTAGGTATTTTTATATGTTTTATAAATATTTTTTTATTGATTTTTATTTTGGCTTAAAATTCTTATATTTTGAAAGTGTGAATATTGAGAATGTTTTCTATTTTATTTAAAAATTCAGTTTTCCATATAATATTATCCGAGTGGAATGCATTTTTGAAACCAGCTACGATTTCATCGTCAGCATTCTTTTTCTCTTCATCTCATCAATTAATTTATAGATTAATAAGTTCAATAAATAATAAAATAAGTTTTTTCTCTTTAAATTGTGATAAATTTCAATGAAATTGTATGTTTTGTGTTTTAAGCGAAGATGCACCCTTATGTTGCTTTTTATTAAAAAAAAATCTTTGGAAATTAGAACTTCTCGAAAATTAGAACTACCCCAGGAGTAAAGTGGTCTAATTTACAAGCGTCTACTGCAGTTAGCTAATGGCTGTAACTTTGGCTCTACATTGACCCGGTGATCGGTGGTAGAAGCCTTCTAAAATCACAGTCGTTGGATGTTACAATTTTTTTTTCAATTTTGATGATTATTATTATTATTATAATAATTTTCTTTTTAACATTCGAAGTCTGTTTGACTTCTAGTTTACTAAACTTGTATAACAATAAATCGGAATTTCTACACTTTTGGAATTTTTTACTGCTCTTTTAGCTACATAAAATTACATTTTAATATTATTAATTAAAGTAATGTTTTTCAATTCACTTAGTAACTATAAAAGTAGTTGTTATAAAAGTAGAAATATTAAAACAATAGCAAGAGCAATAGAAATACATATCAACTAAATTTGCTTTTTTAACAAACAAAAAAGCTCTTGTTTAAATTTTTTGCTATGTTTGAAAACTTCTTAATTATTTAAACCCCTTTAAATATATTTAATTAATTTAATTAATAATCTTTACCCTTAACTTTGCTTTTTTTTATTTTGAAAACATTTGGCGTCAAAAATACTCCCCCCTTAAAAAAAAAACAAATAACTTTGTCAGCTTAAAATATTTTTATGCCCAATAATAATCAGAAAAAAAACTTCCAATTATCCCTTAGCATTATTGACCCATTTCAAAATTAAAGCAAATCATAAATAATCAAAATAATTAAATAAAATGGTCCGAAATGTTAAGACAGAAAGAAAGTTACAGACAATTATCCTAAATTTCTTTTAATTAATTCGGCTAAAAAGTAGAGTCAGCAAAAATTTTAAAGCAAATGCAAAAAAGAAAAAGTTTTATTAGTTTTTTCCTTCCCCTGTTCTTTAAAACAATATATAATTAAGCCGTTTAGACTCGTATTGTGTTCGCATTAATCATAAAATGATTTTACTTACGTTAATATTTTAAGAAATTGAAATGTTAAAAAATAAACAACAACAAAACGATTAAAACGCAAATGTAAAAGTTTTTAGTTGTGGCAACCATCTTGTTTAACGGTATTATAAATCAAAAATTGTATTCGTTAAACCATAAAAGATTTATGTGGTGCTAAATATAAAACTTTTATCAGCATATCATTTGAGTTTTTTTGTTGTTTTTTTTTTGCTTTTCTAACGACTTTGTCTTTTTGTTGTTTCGTATTTTTTCAAGTGTTTTTTTAGTCTCTTTATTTAAAACAGACAGTTTTAAGTTTAGCATTTACTAAAATACTAAGCAACAAAAGTTTTGTAAATATTTTAAAGGAATTTATTCGAAATTCAATAAAGATGTTTAAAAACAAGTAAGAGCGCTATATTTGGCTGTTATCTTAAATACCCTACACCATGTGTAGTCATGTATGTAAAAAAAAATATTTACATACATACAAATGTATGTATGTATATACGAAAAGTAATTAAAATCCTAATTAGTCCAATAAGTCCAATTTTCTTTCCAAACACGCCTGTAGTTTATCCAAAAGCTGGCAAATATACATTTTTGTGGTAAAAAAGAGATAGTCGTCTTTTTTTGTTTATATCTCAGCCAGGTTTTTTCAGGTTTTCTCGGAAATATTTTCAAAAGTTTGATGCCACATAAAATTCTGGGTGAACTAAGGGAGCTACAAAGCTGGGTTCAAATCGTCACATCCGTGAACGCACAACTCGTTTCGTAAAAACGGATTTTTTTGGGTTATGACATACGAGAATGTATCACTGAACGTATGATTTATACGAACTCTCATCCGTTAACAAAAAGGTGTTCGAGTATAACAATTTTTTTTTAATTTATTGAAAATAGTCGTAAACGAATACGATTTTCATAAGAGTTTTATTATTAACGCATTTGGGACACTTGTTAAATGTAAAAATGTTGAAATAGGCAAATAATGTTTTTTAAAAAAAAACCCAAAAAAATCTAATGTTTCTGTGCTTTTCTGGGCAAATGGACCTTTCAACTATGCTTGCTTTGGAGAGAATTTCATTAAAAGATGCTTTAGCATCGCTAGCATTTTTATATGGGTTCATATAAAAATAAAATATTTTTAATGTGCCATTAACCCATTAATTCCTGCCCATAAATCGGCCCGTATGATTTTGACGAAATTTGTATATATGTATGTACCGAAGGTCTGTAGGAGTTGCTTGGGATGAAAAGAAAATTTTTTACCTCTTCACACACTTGGGATAGGACATGGGTGTTTAAATACCCAAATGTGTGATATATTTTTTTGTATTATTTTTTTCTTATTCGAGTACAAATAATTCAATTATAATTCTGTTTTTATATTTATTTATTTTCTGGCGATGTCGAATTTCATTCATTCACATTGCGCCGATGAAAAAAATTGAAAATTAATTATATTAGTCCCAAGATCGATAAGGGAACAGAACCAAAATAGTCTTGTAGAGAAAATAACTATTTCAGAAGGTATATTTTGTTGCAATTGAACAACTCAATTTGGTCAACCAATATATTCTCCTCATGGGTGGTGTGGACCTCTTCGACAACGCCATAAACAATTACCGCATTCGGGCTTAGAAAAAAAGTGGCCAAAATTAATAAATACGTTCGAAGCGGCTTTGGTAAATGCATGAAAGCTATATTGTCTGTGTCGCAAATAGGAACGCAAGTCCCGAATGTCTCAGTTTGATTTCCGAGTAAAGGTATGTGAGCCGATAATGGTAAAGTTAAATCGCCAAAATCCTGAAAAAATGTTTATTATTTATGATCGCATCGATCATTAATTCGGAAAACTATCTACTCGTCGTCGTTGTCAACAGTGCGGTGGCAAAACCGTATATTGATGCTTAAAGTGCCAGGCAAATTTTCCACACCACAATGATGCTTCACCAGATAACTCTAAGATTGCAATAGCTTAATAATCTGTAATTATTTTAAATAGGTTTAAAAATATAAATACGCTTTTTATTTACGCTTAACTTAATTTTAATGATATGGAAAAAATAGTTGTATTTGGAACTCATTATGTACTGTTGGGCATTTAAATACCCATTTTAATTATACGATGTGTGTCATCCAGGTGTGTTGACAAGTCGCTTTCAATTTTTTTACATCGTTAAGGGAATGCCTAAAACTATTTATAATGGGCGGGTGTTTTTCGTTTTTAGCATTATCCTTTATTTGGCAACACTTTTTCCGAGCATTTTCTAACAAAGAAAAAATAACCATATTGTTGATATTAAACCGGAGGTTAAAAAAGGAAAATATGTTGCTGTTGTAATTTTTTCAAGACTTCTTCGTACGACTGTCAATACGAACACGGATGTGACGATTTGATCCCTGATTTCAACACATGGACAGATGGACATGGCTAAATCGACTTCCCTGCCTACAAGAAGTCACAATTTACATTCTTTATAGGATCGCAAATGGATAATGTAGAAATTACAGTTACAAGGAATGACAAACCTATATAAGTATAAGAATGTTTTTATTTGTGTATTTTTGTTTTTAAATTAGGAATTTTTATGCCTTTAATTAATATGTACTGTGATTGCCGTTCGCAATTCTTTTAAATGACTGCATTTAAATGAATATAAATATGTACATACACATGTACTGCTTTTTGAGAAGCAACTAGAAGTTAAAAAACCTTTTTTAAACATATGAAGGAATACATACATCATACAACTCTCACACATTAAAGTAAATTCCACTTAACACAAATCCAACTCAAATACATTTACCACATACTACAGGCATAAATACAGACAAACATACATACATACATACATATAAACATATAAGCACCCAAAACCACCCACCCACTACTACTTACTTACTAATAATATATTTTTT